>JAOTOK010086734.1:0-12353 GCA_025770025.1 Virgularia gustaviana | reverse complement strand
ATTTGTTTATAAGGAAATGGCAAATGCTGAGAACAAATATGTATAGTGACAATAAAAATCCAGGGGTGGGACTCAATGTCATGTACAAGAACAGCTTGGGGAATGAATCGACTAAAATCCAAGCAACTAAAAAAATGGTGACCAAAACAAACAAACAAACCAACACACTAAATACGAGTTGACATTCTCGTAGACATCATATCACAAGCTTACTAAGGGGCCATTCACACGATGCGATTTTGTCGGATCTGATGTCATTCTGATGTATGTCAACCACTAAAGCAAATATGGCCATGGGTTGTTTGGCTTGTTTTTCACCGTATGCCATATAATTATGTAAGACTGTCAGTATAGTTCACTGGTAACAACCTGGTAACACAGCAGAATCCTCAAAGACATAGTACGTCAAAAAAACATCCGATCGTTATAGCGAGCGTTAAGGCGAAAATGAAAATGGTCGAAGTACAAATATTTTCATTTATAAATTTCGGAAACTGAAGCAAAAATTGGGAAGACATCCTGAGTTTCCGACAACTAATAACGTAAAAATATACGTAAAGTACAGACTCAACAATTCAAAATTTCAAAACGTTGAAGCATAAAATGCTATACCTACGTTCCCAACATAGCTATACCACATATTACAACAATATCGAAAACGAAAAAGATATCGAAATTTTATAAATGGATGTGACGAAATTTTCTGACCCGACAAAATACGTAAACATGACATCATTTGCATGTATACTCATTGAAAAGTAGTACTTCAGAGTAAAAAAATAAATAAGTAACCCGCATATACGGTAACCACGATGTGTAAATTACGGCAAATAACTATGCGAGTAATATGAACGCCTCTTCAGCACCATGCCAGCAAGCACGTTTATTGCCGCGGCCTTATAGCTCTATTAAATTATTCCTTTTAAATGACACGCTCAAAACGAGCGCTATAATATCAAAACTTTCTTTGTTGTGGCACACAATATCTTTACAACTTGGTCTATCTGGGTCGCTAGACCAGACGCATGCATGCTGTAGGAAACGAGAAAGTTGTGCAAGTTATCATGCTTTCTAAATTATTGTCTTTTCACATAGTTTTTCCACACGTATGTGATGATGGTGTACATGCATTAGATGAAGTGGCAGATGTGCTCTTGTACATGCATTAGATGCAGCATATACGTATACACAACTCAATCAGGTTGCTGCAAGCCAACATTGTACAGAAGAAATCTCACCACATACTAGAGACCTCTGCTAGCATGCAACAACGTTGTTCAAGCGTCAAGCATTAACTACACCATTCCAAAAATATTGTTCTCGCATTTATTTTCATATTGAAACAAGCATCAACAGCATTCATGGAAACAGGTTGAGCATTTTAGCAAATGTATAAGAAGAAGGCAGGGGTATATTCTATACAATCCTGCATATCATTTGCTGAGTCCTATTTCTGAATTAGTGTGGTCATGAGCCACAACAAAATTTGGCATTGTACATGGTTCATGTTCAAAAGCTGGCTTGCTAAATTTGAACAAGTGTACTGTACTTGTTTGTGATAACTTGACTTTTTCTAATGTTTACTGGACCAAAGATTATTTAACAAATTGTTATGTAAATGCAAAGATTAAGAACTTGCTCCTGAAAAAAGGAGAAATGATCCATACTAGCATTACAAATACAACTCTGTAATGCAACATACTGATCAATTAAACCAAATATGTAACAAAGTTGATCCCCATGGTCTAAACATTGCTCAAATCTTAACAATTTTGAACAACTCAGTAATTTAAAATCTAGTTTACAGTATATTCATATATCAGCTAGCTTACAAAGAGTTCCAATTCATTTAAAGTTTGTAAAATACATAAAAATTTTGGCAATATCAATTTCATGAGAACCCCAGTTTGTGATTAGAAGAACCGATGGACATGAAAGGGGAGTGCATCTTTAACATTTGAAATTTGCATCAGATTTGTCCTTTTATTATATTTACTTATTATGGGAAATTTAAATTGGGATCAAGATAATTACAATCAGGGCCATAGCAAGAATTAATTTGGGGAGGGGTGTATATTCATTGCTATTCAGAGCATCACATATTAGTTTGGAAATGAGAAACAGAAGGCCTTTCCATGATTTAAAGTCCCAAATGACAACTTCATTGGCATGCACAATTGAAGAGGAGAACCAACAATAGACCCTTTTAAAAATGACGTAGTTTGCGGAAAACGCGATGTTACACGCAATGTGATTGGCCCGTCAATAATGCAAGTCAATCACATTGCTTGTAGCATCACCTTTCTCCGCAAACTACGTCATTTTTAAAAGGGTCTATTAGCACTGACTAGTCTGTGATAGTTAGCGACTCTGAGGTCTGCTATGCAGACTAAGCACTAACATGAAGCACTGTTTATTTGACTACAAAGTGAACATTGCTTGTTTTGAAAGTCAAATTTTCACATTATCACAGGGAAATAAATAACTAAGAAAAACAGTACAATAAAATCACAGCACTTCACTGCATTGTACATTCTGGCATCACAGACATTTTCTTATTGCACATATACAGTAGCTAGTATGAAAACCACAACAGGTGGTACCTACTCAATACCTAATGAGGCAAATTCAGAGTTAATTATTGGCTGTTGTATTACTCAACCGTTTGCTCTGCTGTTCAGCATGTTCATCAAAAAATTTAATTTTTTTAGTCACCACGAGTACTAAGCAATCTATATACAGTATATAATTTATGGGTCAGTCTTTCTCCCTGAGCCTGTTTCTAACTGATGCAATAGTATATTCAGTAAATAACTAATTGTATTAAATAAGTTGGGAAAATGTCAACACCTTTAGATTAATCACCACTGCCAGAATGTTTTCCTTGGTGACAAGTAAAATCATCTGACATTGGATAGAGTAAAATCTAAGAAGCTGTTTCCAGCAAGCAAAAGACAAAAGTTTGATTTCTGCAATAATTGATGCTGATTTTAGGTAGACCAATTATATGTTGTTGTTTGGCATGTAACATAGCACTGAGGTCATGATTATTGTGATGTTCCACACAGTTCTCACTTTGTGATGCATTGCCAAGTGGAAATATAATGAAAAATTATCATTGTAATTTGCTCTGAGTAATATCGCCTTTACCAACAGAACCAGGCTCGACAAAATAGACTTTGTTCCCATTACTTTTAGGTACATCCCAATATCAATAGAAGGCTATATTGCCTCTATCCCTAGCACTTACAGAAAGGTGGTAAACAGCCACAATTTACTAAAGTAAGGGCCAAAGCAGTAACAATATGACTAATTTCAAACATAGCACAAATCATAACAACTTTGTAGGTAGACTTGAGTACAGTAAATAAATAATCCTATACCACTAACAGATATTTGACTTTTTTTACACAACTGTTGTATAAATACAGTACTCAGTACAATACATTGATAGTACATCCAGTGTAATTCTACATACTATAAAAATTATATTGCTGGATAGAAAGGTAATTCAAGTCAACAAAAATAAGTAATACACCGTTTAAGGGATCAAATACGTATGTTGCTAATACTGATCTGACGTAACACTAGTAATAGTTTATACAATATCATATTCATATTTGAAACTTTGAGATGGGAAGGCAACAAACGATTCACTGCTAGTACTACTAGCCAATCGTTTGTTAAGCAAATGTTTAACGTTTGATATCTAAAACAGAAGACTAGAAATATCATATACTTTTAAAGAAGTTCAAGGACACAAAAGTTCAAGACGTGTAACTAGTATAATAATAATATATAGTTCTCATCTACAATAAAACTTCAATGTTTATCACTGAATCATGATTAGTGTTGATGTTGTTTTCAATCCATCTCGTATGTGGCATGGGTCATGACATAAATTCTGCGCACAATATAAATTATATACATGTACCTCTTAGAATACTCCAAAACTTTGGTTTCTGGTGTTTTCTTGTCGGGGCAAAGGGTTGCGAACGTGCCCAAATGGCGAATGTTGTTGTTTTGAGTGGGACTTGTGCGGAGGAGGCGTTCTATAGAGGCACGTCACGTGATATAATTAATCACCATATATCCACATGAATCCCTGAGTATCTCCTATAGCCTAATTTCCTAATTTACTGAGGAACATCTTGGTAGAGTAATAGGTGGATAATTATGGGATGGTGGAAAATGAAATACACCTTCGCGAAACTATATGAAATATTCTAAAATTAAAACTTTTACCGCACTTCCGTTATATCGTTTGTTAGTTTTTGTAACTTTTGTAAGGTATATAAAGGAGGGTTACAGCGGCGTAACGTAAACAAACGCTTTGTTTACATTTTGAACTTCTAAATTTTAGAATATCGTATACTAACTGGATATTTATCACTGTTTGGGTTTGGAATGCCCTCAAATGATAATATATAACAGGACTTATTTCATAAAATGCTCAAAAAGTCCAAAATTTATACAATGTTTACATCAGGAGCCCGCCTTTTGTTATGAGCAGAATCGATGCGCAGAAGCGACTGTAACCCCCCTTTACTACGCGTGACGCGTCTTAAAAACGGAAGTGCGGTAAAATTTCGCTCTGTTAATTTCGCGATAGGTGTATTGTCATAATATGGTTATAGAGGTATCTGACGGTATCTCAACATCTTACCAGTTTTATATCTTTCTTTTAACAATACCTACTATATAGAGGGGGGCGTTGGGGCCCATTAGAAACCGAAAAACCGAGCAAATAACCAATAAAATCCGAAAAAACCTGGGTAAATTACAATGAAAACCGCATGTAAAACCATCAAACCTGAGTTCACATCCCAATTTAAATACCTTTTGTAAGATTATTATATTGTCCGTTTATTTCCGTCTACAATTCAGCATGCAGATGTTCTAGGCGTTACCAAGGGACGTATGCAGGCTATATAGGTCCGAAAAACCGAGAACTACGGTCACTACGACCCATACGAAATCCGAAAAACCGCTAGAATTTTACCTAGAAACCAAAAACCGACTGTTCAAAACCGTAAAACCCGGAAACCGTTAAAGTAACCAAAACCGAAAAACCGGATTGATTTCATTCGAAAAACCGTTCTGAAAATGAGCCAAATCCGCAAAACCGGGAACCCCAACGCCCCCCTCTATATAGGGACACACAAAACCTAGAGGTTTTTTTTGAAAAACCTGGAGGTCCCGCGATTTGTCCATATATTTTAAGCCATCACGTCTACCATGTGCAAAATAATCCTTAAAATGCCAAAGTATACCCTCAAAGGTTGCCGTCCAGTCCGTACATAACAATAGCTTTGTCTACATTGCAACATTTTCATACTATAGCTAGCTTTGTAAAGAGATTGTTGGCAATTTTTACATATTTCCCTGCTTCAAAATAAAACATATGATCAAAAATACTCTGTGTCGCTTTCCAAGAACACAAAAACCAGAGAAAATGAGAAATGCGTTTTGAATTCTTAATAGGAGGGCTCCTTTGTGCACATGCTCCATGACATGCTCAGATTGGACTGTACACGATTTTGCTAAATATTGGAGCATTTAATAAACAAAAGCTCTCAGTACCAATCATATATATACACTTTGTTCTGCAATTTTTTCATGCGGAAAACGTGTAGGAGCGAAGGCAATAACACCACCAATGAAGGTGATCTGGGTTTGGCCGCGAGGGGACTGGGGTTGCCATACAAACAATGGCGTCATATTGGCTTCATATATGGCGATTTTGGCCGCGAGGGGACTGGGGTTGCCATACAAACAATGGCGTCATATTGGCTTCATCTTATGGCGTCAAAACCGTACAGAGTTTCCGTTCCAGTCTATACTTAGAGTTCAATGGTTTCCAGACCTCCTACCTTTGACGTGCGAATGAGGCAGCTGTGGATGACCGACGAACGTTCGTAAAAGCGAATAATATGAAGTTTTGTAAATGCGTCAATTATTGGGGGAGGGCGTGCCCCCCTCGACCCCTCTGTTCTTACGGCCCTAAAGAGTGACCACCAACGAGACAATCAATGTTTTTGTTGCCATTTTCATTTAAAATATATAGTTTTATCCGTCGACTATCTGTGTAGGCATGCACAAGTGACCATAAATTAATTTTGTGTAGCAAAATAAAATATTTCCGTAAATTTTATTAGATCCCTCATAATAGTAAATTGAATATACTCTAATTTAAGACATGTATATGTACAAAACGTTGAAAGAACGAGAATGGTAATGTCATGATACGAAGGAACGAGCAATTGCTGTAACAGGCGCGTTCGCCTGATATGTTACATGCATTTCAAAGTTGACAATAGCTCAAAAATTGTAGCTACTTTATATATTAGGCTAGGCCCACAAATCATTAGGTAAAGAACTGACTACATGTGTTGAGCTCGACTATCGCCTCCATTAGGGTGACATGCTTCTATGTCAGTACTTTTTCAAAAGTGAACTAGCTGGATCATGGAAATGAAAAGCTAGTGTTAAAGCTACCTGGTAACACCGTTGGCTTTTCCATACTTTAACTTCTAAATATATCGAGACTGTCAGGAAATCCTAGACGTGTCATGGTGACATTGGTAAGTACGGAAAAATAATTTACCCACGATCTTAGAAAGTGGTTTTTCACTGCGAAACTTGGTTTATACTTCATCTTACTAACGGATGCTGCCATGAAGCACCCACTCCGAAGTTAAAACAAATTGCTCAAAAATTACGTACGGCGTAACCTCTCGTTTTTTAGCACAAATAATAAATAGTGATATATTTTAATGAGCAACACTTCGTCAGATAAAGCATGCAAATGCAACACATGTAATCAGCCTCTAAACGAGCTTTGTAGAGCTACTGTATTCAACACTCAAATACTTTCTTTCAGCTAGGCAACCACATTGAAATAGTGTATATTATACACCGTGATCGAGGGTGGCATGCGATAACCGAAGAGAGAGCCGAAGTAAAGACTCGGATGGCTTATATATGGCATGTCGATCAAGGTGCATAACTATATTATGGATATCTTTGTTGGGAAAGTTACAAACGTTTATTGACTTCGAGTCAATATTTCTTAAATGACATAATTTTTTTGTGATTGTGGTGTGATTTATTTTTTAAAATCGCGATATTAACTACTGCATTTAGGCGTTCAAAATGTGGTGATGAGGTGAAATAATGGTCCATACCTAGAAACAAATTTCCAATAACTTCAGGTAAAATCAGTGTCGTCATTATGCGTTTTGGAAAATTAGTATCCTGCACGGACCAATACAAGATTTTCCTAATGTTAAGTCCCCAGTTCATTTACGGTAGATCAAGTCCCTTCTGGGGGCAAATGTTGAAAATGATAATTTAATCATATTACTTATTTGAAATTGTAATTTTATACATTTACCTGGACCTACCCTATGCACTGGGAACTTAAATTTAGCAAATCAAATGCTCCAATATGAGACTAGCTTAACAACCTTTTCAAAGATAAGTCACCTCACAATAATTGTCAATATCAAAGTAAACCCATAAAATGGCTGTTACACAGCATGACATAAGTTGCTGTGCATATATCCTTCGTAATACAGGTGTATAGTTGAATGAGTATGCGCATATTTTGAATTGGATAATTTTCAGCAAAGTTTTCTTTTTCTAGTTATATTTACAATTATAAAATAAAGTGCCAACTAATGGCACATATAGCTAAAAATCTATTACATATACTGAATACGGATCTGCATGGCAAAATAAAACAAAAATAATAATTATTTCTTAAATAAGAACACGACGTTAAAGACTCTTCAAACTTTTTAAATTTAGTCTGAAAGCAACATAGGATATTTTAAATTTAGACGCTTGTGTTCTTAGATAGGTTGATGGAAATAAATGTCACTCAAAAGTTACTTTGCTCGCAATCTTTACGGCCCCTGTTTATAATTTTCATCTCTTCAGATAATTGAGATACGCAGTATGTAAAGGCCATGGTTATTACAAGCCTGGACACCATTCGTGTACCATGCAGATCCAAACTATCATTTAAAATGGTACTTGAAAACGTACAGCTATAATATATATGCAAAACCACCCACTTAGGAATGGTTAACATGATGAATGCTTTGAGCATTTCTTACAATAAGTTTAGGCTACGACGAATGTAACTGTTACATGAAGTTCGCTAATACACAGTATCGTCAAATAACTCCACAGGTGAGAAAATTCTTCTTACACCATGAAGACTGGTATATCAGTGATTTGTGCGTTGTTTTCAGAATGTTCATAACCTGCAAAGAATTGCTACAGAGGGAAAAGGCTTTTATTGTAAAATCTGTTGTAACTAACACGTTAAATCGCCAAACGTGCATTACAATGTTGAGGAACTGCCATGTATCACGTTAATTTGTTCTTTTCTTTGTTTATGGCAATTCCCATCTTTATTAAAGTGCCTATAATGCAACGAAATTTTCGTTATTCAGATTTGTGTTTTATTTAAAAGACCTTCTGAAATGATACAACAATCGACTGGCAATTTTTCACATCTCCTCTGCATCTTGAGATATTAAGTATTCAAATAAAACATCTAATTTGACGTCAGTAGTGTACATCAGATTTACATATTGGGATAATCTCGTAATTCTACAAGGATTCTAAACGTGATAAGTGAAAAGGCGAAAACAAGTATAGCATGTAGCTGTATGTATCCACTGACCAAGTTTTAAATAATTTCATTTATACGCGTAAAAATATCACATGCTTGAACAACTTGATATCATGCTTGAACATGGTTGTGCTGGCCAGCTAAATCAATGTTGATATCAGGCTTGAACAACTTGATATCATGCTTGAACAAGGTTGGCAGTTTATCAACCCTTGTTCAAGCATGATGCAACATGGCTGTTCATGCTTGTTGTATCATGCTTGAACAGGCATGATATCAAGCATGATAAACTGTCAACTTGTTCAAGCCTGATATCAACATTGATTTAGCTGGCCAGCACAACCATGTTCAAGCATCATATCATCATGCCTGTTCGAGCCTGTGCGTTTTTACGCGTGTAGTCTTATTTATAGATATACTAGGTCTTCCGAAATATGTGAATTTTATGTACACACTAATGACGTCACAAATTGTTTTTTGGATACTTTATATGTCAAGAACAAGACGAGATATGAAAAACTACCAGTCGATAATTCTATCATTTCACAAGTTCTTTCAAATAAAACTCCAAAATCTTAATAAAGAAAATTTCGTTGCATAGGCACTTTAATTATATCATAAAACTTGCTTGCAATACGGTTCTTCATTTTGGTTAACATTTGCAATCGAAACAATTTCAAGTGTGAACATTTTTAGGTCGGGCTAACGTTTCAAACTGTTTATTAGGCGCAGGACCTTTTTTACTTTTTGTAGAAAAAAATTGTGTTTGATAAGTTATGGCTATAATTGAGTACAGATAGAATTCCCAATGACTATAGTTATTAAAAGTGAAAGAGTTGTGAAAGAAATACAGAAAAGAACATCGTAAAAAATTTCATGTATAACTTAATAAAATTTAACAATAAATGCTAGCGGAAAACTTGTCTTAACGCGCATACAGTCGAACATGTTTTCTGTGTCGCTGTTTGAAGAAGCCGCCTAGTTCACACGTGTTAGACATAGTGCGAACGGTTGCAAAACTGCTCTATAGAGATTACGTTAGCGTGAAAAAGAAATAATTAATATGTGCTTAAACGTTTATTCAGAAACGGGTTTATACAGCAATGGCTGATAAACTGACGCCTTTCTTTGATGTGTCCGACAGATTTTTGTTATTACAACATGTATGTAGGCCACGAGTAACAGAAATTAGTAATAAATAAATCTTTGTGTCAAAACACACACATAACACACATAATACCTAACGCATACATTATTTGCAAGTTACACGAGCATTTAATACCGGGCATAACCAGGTTTCTGCAAAATAGATCGAGGGACTGTTTAAAAAGAAAAGCTGGAAATACTGTAAATACGCAATATCTACTGAAACAATGCAGCTAGACGTCAACGTGCTACATGCACTCGCTCTTGGAATTTTAAATACCTTTTTAAAAATGTAAACGAATCAAGACTCTTATCATACGGATCTCGTGTCGGCCTTTGGTTACCTTCCTGCAATTAACAAAGTCTAGTAATATTAGTTGACCACTATACCTGTATTTCATATCTTTTGCACGAAGCTCTTTGGAAAGAACCCAACTTTTCCGTTTCGTTCTAAAGTACCGTGATACCATCCATCGTTTTGTTTTTTGGTAACGTACACGATGTCACCACATTTTAGTTCTAGTTCTAGTGGGTTGTGCGGAGGGTAGTTGGCTGTCACACGGTATCTGTAATATCAAAGGTATTTAGGCGTAAATAATGGTTGCACTTGTCGCAAGACAACATGTCGCGTAAGATCACTGCACAGTACTGTATGTATATTGTATAATAATAAAATTAGCCATGGTTAGGCAGAAGATAAACCATTACACTATGCATCATCAGCATGTCACATGGTGACACGAACATACACACTTTGACAATTATATTAGGCACACCTTGTATCTTAAGGTACCGGAGTACAGCAGTGAGTTGCTGCGAATATAATATAGGAATCGTAAAAAGAACATTTTTGAATTTTGCTCTGGTGACTCTGAACAATAATGCCATAACTATTCTCATCAAATTTCGCCTCGATCTTATGGTTTTCCTGGTAGTCGTCCCGGCATATTTCGGAAATTGCTCTAATTAGGAAAAGAACCCCTAATCTAAAAATCACAAGCAAGTTTGAGTTTTTCTGGCAACTTACAATTCTAAACTGCCGATTAATAAGCCAAACTATTCTACTAACATATATAATCACTGACCGACCGGAATTTGTAATGATACGAATGTCTTATACACGTTCTTGAACTGTGCCAGATTTTTGTTTATTTTCACACTTTCCGCGGATTCAAAATTATCGTACGATACTAAGTCGGGTTTCGGAGGTGAGAAAATGCCTTCAAGTCGTATGTTGAGTCTAGCGTGACCTTTTTGTGTGGATCAAGCGTATAAAGAAAACTGTGAAGTTGTTAGTAAATGGGTAGAAATATTCTTTGGCGGCCTGATCGGATTAACATGCAGGTAACGTCGCGCCCATGCAGGATATGGCGGAACCATGCATGCCGCCGCTAAGTATGTGGGAAGCTCACAAAATAAAATTCTCAAAGCACAGCTAAGTAAACATATCTCACATTATCAAGTAGTGTTTAAAACTTAATGTGAACTAAAAATAAAATAAGTACATATGGTAAATGACTTGTGCATGTGAAAAACAACAAAGTATACACAAAACAAACACATTTTCCCTTCACATCTTGACGTTATGCCTTATGAGAATGTAATGACTTCTATTCCAACTTACTTTTCTCTGATAGCAGCTTGGGCCCGCGATGTTTGTCGTCCATCAGTCTAATAACAAAATACAAAAGATAAATGGACAAATTCATATAATTGAACAATCTAACTATAAAAGTATAGATCATTTTAGTCGATAGTACAAGGCTCATGCCACTATTATTAAGGAAGAGCGTTGTGCAACGCGTGCATGGTTTGAATACATCTATAGGTACAAACTATATCTAAGTCGACAAAAAAAGAAAACGCGCATACAATACGCTTATAACTTTCCACTTTCGAACAATTTATCAGCATATAGCCAACCAAAACACCGTTAAGTATTTTGATATTTTGTCGTATTTTGCAAATTTCGCATTTCAAAATGTAAACAAACCGTTTGTTTACCTCACGGACATGCCCTTTAAAAGGCTACGAACTACGGGATTATTAAAATTAAGGAGTTTTCAAAATTGAAATGTGAATGTAGCTATATGTAAAAAGTTGGAGACAATTTGCGGCAGACAAAAATATTCAGACGTGTTGTTTGCACATATAACACACGACCACAAAATGTGTGTACAAAACCGGTAGAAAAGCTGGGCAGCAGAAAATGTTGTCCATCCTTTTTTCCTTTCCAAGTTGGCGATGGCTTGGTGATAACGTGCAATTAATCATCACAAATAAATCCCCCACTAAGCTGTGCAACACTATAATAATATACTTAAGTGTCGAAGGAATGATTCGATGATCGCGCCGGAAACATTTATTTTCAGGCATTACTGCCTTGTTATTCTGCATGATTGCTTGTAGATATTTAAAATAAATCGCTTTTTTCTTCATATCACTTTATACACGTATTGTACATGTATACCGACATGTTTACGAATAATAATAATAATAATAATAATAATAATAATAATAATAATAATAATAATAATAATAATAATAATATTAATAATAA
>JAOTOK010086623.1:0-15460 GCA_025770025.1 Virgularia gustaviana | reverse complement strand
AAACAAACAAACAAACAAACAAACAAACAAACAAACAAACAAACAAACAAACAAACAAACAAACAGACAGACAGACAAACAAACAAACGAACGAACAAACAAACAAACAAACAAACAAACAAACAAACGGAAGGAACCAAGGGGAAGTCAACCCAAAACTGACAAACTGTTTCTTTTTCAAGGCATTTGGTGATGGTAGCCAAGGATTTGTCAACTGTGTGATGTTCTGTCTAGCGACGGAGAAAGTGTCACGATTCTTTAAGCAATGGTGGAGCGATACGTCCCACGAACGAGACTCACTGTTACAACATTCTGTCCAAAATAACCAAGTGAATTATGGCGGTGACGTACATCACAACAAGTAATCTGTATATAAAGTTATTCGGGGTTTTCGAATAGTCTTGTGCATGGTGAATATGGTTCTCAGAAGAATCCTGGGTTTGGCATCAGACTTGCGCAATATTGGTGAATCAATCTGACAGAGATTTGCTACCATAATTCTCTGATTTCTCTTGCTGACATCAATGTCAAAATTGTAGCTTTCTTGTAAAAATCGCGCGATGTCATGGCACCGCCTTTTATTGTAATATGTAGTTCGAACAACGAATAAAGTAAATTAAAAATAAAAACGTCATTTTAACTGAACAAAAAATATGCAAAACCAAACCCTTGAATCCAAAACTTTGTCTTGAACTAAATTCAAATCCGTATACCCAATTTCAACCAAATCCGAGAACTTTTAGGAAATCTGGAAACTTTTGCTCTGGTGTAAACGGGGTCTAAATATATCCTAAATTTTCTCTCTCTGGGGTGCGCGAGATTCGACCTCTGAATGTAATTGGAGATTTTCCCATACATTAGAGTATCAGTTTGTTTCGATTGTATTTTGTATACCAAGAATATACAAAACCTTATCTATAGTAAGCTGATATTCCCCGCTTGACTCGGTTTTATTAAATGATGCCCATACTTTGCGTGTAGGGCTGCCTTGTTAATATGTAGCATTCGCTTTATGGTACCGTCTACTAAGTGGGATTTCTAAGTCTAAGTGGGGTCTAAGTGGCAATAAAAATGTGTAAATTACTTTGATCATGTCATTAATATTTCTAATAAGTGACTTGTATCAAATCTCTGCGTAATTCTTAATAGTTCGTATACGTATGATGTAGAGCACGTAAAGACACACCCACACCAGTCGCTTCGGTTTTGTTCTACGCCAGGGCCTGACGCTCTGCCGTGTCTCACTTACGTCACCACTAACGTCACGCGCTACGCATCAAAGGTCAGACGGTAAATTGTGTCCTTTTTAAGTGGATTGAACCACTAATAATTGTTCTGTTGGATGAAAGAGTTTAAAAGTGTTTTTGAGTGAGAATAAAAATGGATTTCATGCATGTTGGGTACTTTGACCTAAACACATAAAATGTGACAAGAAAACGAAAAACAAGCCGTAGGCGAGCGATATTTGAGATCTGGGGATACAGAAGGTTGTTGAAAACCGACTTCCACATGAGATTTAAGTTTCTGTAATCATGTACTTGACATTCAATTTAAGGGTTATCTGTATGGTTAAATGAAGCTCTTGAAAAGCATAATTTGTTTCGTGTGTAGATCTCAAAAATTTCCAAAACTTCAACAACCAGCTCAAAGGGGGAATTTAAAAACAAGTGCTTATAATTGCCTTTTTTGTTGTTGTTATCTTCGGTTATTTCTGAATTTTTACAATATTTTCCTTTGAGCTAATGTCTTACAATTTCCAAGGAAAAAGCTTCCAAAAGCTCCTGTTATATACATATGCACTTTCAGTGTTGTGTATTTCTGCTCAAAAGTACACAAACGCTCAAAAAACATTGTGGCTTTAGGCAGGTTACAGCGCGTATATTTGCCGTTAGCGTTCCAGCTTATTTTAGAGTTCACTGTGATTAGGATATGTAGCCTTTTGTTAGAGTGGTTTGTAAGTTAAAACTTGCTCTGTGATAACTAAGTTCATTCTAAAGACGTTAAAATCACGTTATAAACATTACTAACAAGATGACGTTGAACATAATTCCCGAGGCAATTCATGAAGTTCTTTTTTTTACCCCCAATGATGCTTTTGTTCGTTTTCGCGTCGTTGTTTCTAAATAATCTCAATGTCTGTGTTATTTTATAATTCTGTCCCGTTATTATGAGGCATAACAGTGACATTTTACAAACTACATGTGTCATCTCCTAACCAACGGCAACGGATGCTCGCCTGCAATATAGCAAAGCACACGTGTTTTGCAATGCCGCTAATAATATCTATACCGTTGCGTCAATCTAATGACCCTGCAGCACCACCAAGTGGCGAGCGTCGTTTGTGTGCCTAAATATCTGAGGTATCACCGAGGGAGGCTAGGAGAGGCACACGTCCCTGAAAACATTGGGGGCCATCTAGGTTATAACTGTAATGCCCCCCCCCCGAAATCTGCCCTTTCTACTTGCGCTCCATTGCTTTTAAAATCCTAGTGATGCCAGTGCTAAACATCATTTCGCCGTTTTTGAAACCCTCCATACAAAGCTTCCAGATACGATTTCCATTAGAAGAAGCAAATTGTCTCTAATCTTGGATATACCACGGATATGCAAGGACGCCCCAGATAGTCGAGTCCCATAACCCCTGCCTTATAAGTATTATCAATATCTGGCACGTATTTGCAATTTTTATTGGGCGAATGCCCAAACATCTGTAATCAGGGGAGTGGCTTATTATATAGCCCAAGCTGGCGTTCCGAAGGTCATAGGTTCGAACCCTGTCACGACAAGTTAGTTTTACTGCTTACAATTAAAAAAATACAAATTATTCAAATACAAAAGGCGTTTACCAGGAAAATCTAAAATTATCTGAGGAAGTATTACGAATGGCATTACATCTAAGTCAAACCGATAAAGCTAAAATTGATTACGATTTTTACATACATACATTCAAGCAGAGATTTCAAACAATTCAGTTTTGAAGTTAGTAATACAATGGCTTCAGAATAGATCTAACAAGATACGCTACTGAGAATATTTCTGGTACAACAAGTGAACAACGTAACACCTCACCCCCCGGAAAATAAATTATTTACACTTTTTCAAAAGTATCCAAAAGCCATTGGCATTGCGATTACTTCAGTTAGGGAAGCCTTGTCAATTATAAGATATGAGGCTTTAGTTTGTCAAACGTGTTACGAATTTCCCAGTTTTAGGACGTAAGGCATTCTAATATTATTATTGTTGTGCAAGTCATTTGTGAGTCAAAAACCTCAAATTTCTGTAACTGTAATCTGTAAAAGACTATTCTCATGCTCGCTTTTTAAAATCGAACCATCTAGAGATGTTTTAGTAGCTATATCACGCTTATGACGTTGTGTAATGAAAGAAATAACGAGTTGGGATCACATTACTGTCATAGTTCTATTTATAGCATATTGTAATTCCAGTTCGTAGGCGGCAATTCACGAACCTCCTACGAGCGCCTACGAACGAAGATAAATCATCTCCTACATTGGACGTCATAAACATTTTATTTGCTAAACGTTATTTAACTCGTAAAACGCTTGAACCGAAAACGACGAAAAATAACTCTTTGAAGACGTTTGCCTGTCCGGACAACTCTTGCTTGTCCAAAATATCTCGATGTATTGTCAAGTGCAGCAGCATTGACTAAATATTCATCCAAGCAAGAAGAAGCAAATGAAGCACAACAGCGAGAAAGAGCGTCTCATAATTAGGAAACTTGCAAAGCTTGATTCGAGCAACTTTTTCCCCCGGAAGATATGCATGACCTTGCAAAGTTTGCGTAGTTTGTATACAATTCTATTACGTGGTGGAAGTCTGGTATATATTTTCAACTTCATGTAACTAAACTATGCAGTATTGCTAATTTTGAGAAGTTCTTTTTTACTGCTGTGTTTTAAACCCGCTTACATCAAAAATAAGCTAGCTAAAATTGTTTATATCTGTTGATCATATAAGCATGTCATATATTATACAGCGTGATTTCAACTCATTAGTAATTCATAAAAGAAGACAAAAGAAATACATATTAAATGTTGTATTTAGAAATTTTCTTCACACCACCAGCCAAAATTCAAGTTAGATTTTCTTGCCATGCATATATATATTATTCAGCAAGCGTTCTTGAACGGTACTGTGTCTCGTATTTTCAATCAGCCGTTTAGAAAATTAGTTCTAGAACACTTAATCGTGATTTTTTAAGAAAGGAAAAAAGATTGATGTGAAATGCCTAAATTCGTGTACTGCTTGATTAATTCAAATTCAATTTAATGTTTGCAAGAGCTAAAGCTAACCTTGGCTTTACTTTGTAGCTCCATTAACACTAGCAATTTTTACGCGATTTTTATTGCTAAGATCTGATTCTGACCGATGTTATTTAATGATTACCTAAGGATAGTGAGCCGACGGTACATAATGCTGACCAAATTGTGGGTTAACATTGATCGAAGTCATAAAGTGGCGAGGAAAATCGCAATACAAATTGCTAGTGTAAACGGAGCTTTACACATCAGGGCCCTGATCAGGAGTTCAGGTAATGACGTATATCAGAGTGTCAGTTGACGGAGGGGGGGGGATATAGCTACGCCCTAGCCGAACATAGATAAATAATTCAACTTTTATTTAGACTTGAATAACGAAAACAAGTATAAAATATAGGCAGCTGCTTATAACTATGTTGTTTACAAATCATATTGTAAAACGCACGTATCGGTATTATCTCTGAAAACTGCGGTGTTTTAATCAAAGTTAGACCGCAACAAACCAAAGCATATTGATATGATGACTTATTGAAAAACTCCTTCGCTTATCATTTGCTCGAGTTTTTTTCAACAACTCAATATCGCCCATGCGTTGTATTCGTGTCAACATCACTGCTTTTTTTAATACTGGAGGGCTGGCGTTTCCAAGATCAAGGGCGCAAATCGCACGGGAAGATTTTATGATCTAGTAAGAGCGCCGGAAACGGCCACTCCAGAACTGACCATGCACACGGAATTATGCGAAAATTGCTGCAGATTTGGGTGAATAACCTTACCTATCTGGCCAGTAACCATATTCGAGCTTTCCCGACCCCCTACAGTTTTTCAGTTGAACCGCAAGTCGTATATCACTGAAACGCACATTAACGCAACCTAAAACGGCATTTGATCGCGAAATAAGTTATGTTGTTAAACTCTATGTGAGTTAAAGCCTGTATTGCGAGCATTACATGAGTAAAAACGTCCTATAGCTTTTTTTAACCCTGTGATTTTGTTTTCAACTGTTGTGTTCACATAAAATACGCATAAAACACAAAAATATTGAGGCTTCCATGCTAGCTCACGAACTGAAGATTGCTTTTGTGTATAGATTTTGTCACTGCTTTATATATTTTACTAGAGTAACTTAGGGACACAAGCTGGGGCTGTTTGGTGAAGCAACCCCAAGTTGCTCGGAGTTTCGCTTTTGGGACGTGATAAGAAAAGAGTTTAACTTAAACTCAAAGGCGTTCTTTGACAGTTTTGGTAAATATGCGGCCTAATTTGTGTATGCTAAATGCCGAAAAAAACTGTCACACAGTGCTGCATGCCTGGAATAATGTATGCCAATGTTTAATGAGTCGCACCTGCGCAAAATGCAATTAGGCAAGCTTGTACGAGCAATTAATGGCTTTAGGTCTAAACAATGGCCTTTTGACAGTCGTATCAGCTTAGAAGATACATATATATTGATATATATGGACGTGAGCTATTGATATACATTATATTACGCAAGTGACAGTATAGAGTGATCGAAGAACCGTTTTATGCAACACCAAGATAAGAACATTGTGAAGATATTATCTTATCATAGACGATAGTTTCAGATACCAATACACAGTAGTCGCATATTGCAATCTAGATGGAAGCAGATAAACCTAAAGATAAAGCTACATTTCTGGACAGCCCCGGCGGACTTGCAGAGAAAAATGGCAACAGCGATTGTTCCACGTTCGGGCAATCGCTGATCAAGTTCATGTCGTTGGCGACGGGCAACGTTAAACGAGCTTTACAGAAGCCAGCAAATTACAAAAAGAACATCAACCATCGCAGATATTTGCAGAAACAGCTAAAGATATGTACGCGGAAGAAAAAACGTTGCTCGATAAAAGCGAAAAATCCGTCGACAAAAAACACGAAGCCACCAGCGATGTTGCGCGCACCAAGGGAAATGCTTATTGCGTCTGCTCAAGGAACAAACTATCTGCCGTTCTTCGCTGGGACGGCTCATAGAGAACAGTTCATTCCTCGACAAGACGGTAGCTTATCCTATGACCCAGCGTTCACCTCACCGCCAATCTTGTCTCCAGGTTACCAAGCCTTCTCACCTAATCCTTTCTTAAAACAAGCTAGTAGCTTTTTCTTCCAAGCTCCGGTCGCTGCCCACGAAGTAACAACCACAACAACACCAACAACGACAACTCTACATGAGGGTTACCGAGACGAAATCCTTCCAGATGTTTTTGATGAAAACTTACACTTTATGTCTGGTGAAGAACTGACACAAACGTTGGATATTAAAGATTTATTTGTTCCTGAACGTTCATTTGAACAAGTTGTGAGTCCGGAAGGCCATATTGCAGCAAGTACTTCTTTTGAAAACAATCATATTACCAATTTTCAAACAATTCCTTCAACAGCGAACGTATTAAGTTGGTGAAATTAATTATACATTTATTTAAGTACTGATGTAGTTTTGTAGAATAATTTTATCATGAAGGAAAAATACTGTACAGCTTCGACACTTTTGTACGTTCAAACTTGATACAGTGTCCATAGTTAAATGCTTAATTGTGAACTGTCAAACATTATCGCAATTATATTTCTATATCTGTTGCCTAAGTTTTATGTGAAAACCTTGTATATTAAGTCACGGAGGTTTGTGTGCTGCTCGCCTTTAGCAATGTGAAATAAAAAGTGAAAAGTGATAGAATTTTAAAGGAAGTACAACTCTACAAATTCCATGTCTTTTGATTGACTTTTCTAGTGAAAATCAATCACTAAAGCATTATCCTTCTACTTTTCTTTAAAGGTCAGTAATCTTCAATTAATAGTTTAATCCACTATAATTTTTTTCTAAAGGTAGCGAGTTAGCTATAAACATGAAATTTATATTATGGAGTAGTTGAAAAAACTATTATTATATAAGTCGTACTTTTATTTGGCAACTTTTTCCAGTTCACCACCGTTTTACTTTCGACATTTTATTTGTTTTGCGAGGATTATGCAGTATTAACGATAAATATTAAAATATGACTAAATTTAAAAATATTGTTTTCGCAATACTTGTTAGTTCACATTGCTGTTTTATGAATTCGTCTACCTAGGTATCATCTATATTATCAAAATATTATTAAATAATTATATTAAGATCTTAGCTGTATATGAAATATTAGAATTAATAAAAACTTTAGTTAAATAATGACTATCGTCCCGGTTTTACCCCAGTACAAGCATGCAAGCCATTGATTTTAAGAATCTATTTTGTCGAACATTAAACGATTTTATCTCTGAACGAAAGAAGAATGTTAGTGTAAAGTTGCCACGCGTATTTTCGCCCCTTCTTTTGTCACTTCTCGTTTTCTTTTATTCTATTTCCTTATCAGAACAAAACGAGCGAGTTCTAATGACCGTGTTGACACTTGTTCTACGGCATTCGGGACAGCAACAACACGTTCTATAATCATTAATCCAAGTGTTACATTATTCCTTGTTTATTGTTCATGCATGCCTATCTTTTCAAGGAGTGTTGTGCGGTTGAAGTTGCAGTGCATGCTTGCATGGAATTTTCATATTGTTTGTTCTTTTTCCGTCAGTGATGAATACTTAATGAACACGTGCAAAGGCCTAATCACTTGCACTTATGAAATGTTCTGACTCAACACAAAGCAATATGTATCTTCTTTTAATATATGCTGTATATATAGACACAAGTTGTTGTGTAAACACGGTTAATTCTAGTTAGAGCGTACAGCCGCGAACTGGAAAATTTTGCAGAGCGATTACATGCAAAGGGAAACCTATTTACCTCTGTTTGTATTAAAGACGCTAAACTATATTAGTTCTCAACCACTCTGAGTTTGAACAAAATAACCTTACTTATATTCTTACAAGATTTTCTTAAAAAAGTCACGAAAATTTCGTTTCGAATCTTGCGCGAGGTCTTGCATTAGATTAACATTGTCAAGAATAATTGTACGTCGAAATTGAATTGCGTCCTCACTCGTATAACACGGTTTATTCAATACAGATTGCATAAATTGATGGTTCAATTGTTTAAGACATTTTACTAACAGTTCTTTAAAGTTCGCTGGGCAACACAATTGTTCTGTCGCCCAAAACGATCAACGATCCCGCATTTAGTCCGCCAAACCTCAGCAACAAACATGTTTCTCTTTCGCTGCGGTTTTATCTGCGTATTTCATACCACATACACAACAGCGTATTTTGCCGCTCTGATGAAAGTCTTAATTCGTCCAAAATAATTGATCGTTATTACACTCTAGTTTGTTATAACTCTTACACAGTCTGTATATGGCATTCAATCTTACATTTATACACATACTAATAACAACAAGTTTTCCCGGCCTTTTATTTAAAACGATATATAGCTATGGGTATACTTCAATAATTCCCATTTATGTGTTCCGTTCAAAACCTCATGAAAAATGTTTGTCAGTTTACCACATTGTTTTCCTTTTACCTCTAAGTTTGTTTTCCACATTCAATATACTAATATACATAATGCAACAACCTATAGTTGCTCTGATGAACTATCTTTCACTCAAAACTATATCGTTCCGCCATATAATTCTATAGTTTTTACGGTTTCTGCTCGGAATCTCAGCAACAAAAATACTTTAAGACTATATCATTATTCTTTCCAGTTTCATTTGTATTTCACACCACTCTTAGCTAGCTATGTACGCCAAGAGACAACTTTGCTCTGGTTAAAGTCCTTTTGCATATATGCCCACTAGTCTATTGTCCAGAAATTTTATTATTTTTGTCTTCCGTTCACAACCTCGGCAACAAAAGAAATTGACAGTTGATCAAAATACCGTCTTTCGGTTTGTTCTATGAAAGTCTAAAAAATCTCAAAACAATCTGCCTTTCGCTCAAAGCCTCGGCAACAAGAAAACGAGTTGTGTTGCGGTTTCATCATCATATCATTTTGCTTTCAGAGCTTAAAATTTGTAATTGGCATCCCACTTCAGCAACAGCACACGCGACTTTACCCATGCAGATGAAAGCTTTTTTGCTAAAAGAAGCTTGACCAATCCGTTCAATAATCGTTTCAATGTTTCTGTGCTTTTATTCTTTTGCTCAAAACAAACCTCTGCAACACAAAACATGCATGTTTGCTAGTTCAAAATCTAGGTTTATGTGTCACATCAACTATCTTGCACAAAACCTCGTAAAATATCAACACTAGTTTGACATTCGTGCGCACACGTTCACAGTTTTTTTAATTCGTATTTTGCATGAGTCCAGCATTGTTTACACAGCGTTTCACGCATTGCTAAGATGAACTGAGACTGTCAGTGAACACTTTAATACATGTTTCATATGTTTTCACAACCATTACGCTTTTTACTTTATATTTTACTGGAACTGCCTACAAACCACCACAACTTTATTTTGATGAAAGCCGTTCATTCAAAACTTCAGCATCACATTCAAGCAGTTCACCACCATTTTACTCTTCACTTTGTACATTTTAAACTGCCTGCACAGCAGGAGACTTTCGCTGCCAACAACACTATTATATGTTTGGTAGATCATCACCACAATTTTACTTTTGACTATGTATTTTGCACTGCCTACATCACAGAACATATTATAACTGTTGTATAGTGCTGTGTAGACATTGCAAAATCCAAAGTCAAAAGTTAAATTGTGGTGACAGTACAACTTCATTCTTATGAAAGATTTTGCTCAAAACTTCAACAACACTGTATTAATACATAAAGTTTGGCAAATCTCCACTATTTTACTTTTGTTTTTTTTAAATATTGTTCCAAAACATTATGACAATCCAACGGCAAGTTAAATTATAGTCATATCTGACACAACAAAGTGCATGAGTTTTCTCGAAAATTTTATTAATGCATGCAAGAAACTCAAAAGGTTACAAAAAAACCCAGTTCTCATTATCTCCCCTACAATGACAGGAAGTTTAACTTTGCAATAGACGGCATTATTAATTTTAATCTTTAACTTGGCACAAAGAGCCACACGTGCAAGGAAAGAAATATAAAAATTATACATTGCATTTCTCGAAATTCTGTATAGGGGGTCGTATATGACCGATTGTTTTGTTGACTGAGTAGACTGTATGATCGAGTACATCTTTCGGGTTAGTTTGATCACGTTCGTACTATATACTGTAAAAAATCTTTCCAGTTCGGCATACGCCAACGCCTTGGATCTTCTTGCTTTGACCTACCACGCGAAAGTTTGCACAATTTCTAAAGCATTGCCATAGACTAGCAATTTTCACGGCGATATTTATTACTAAGATCTGATTCTGATCGATGTTATGTAACGAATTACCTAAGCATAGTGAGCTGACGGGAGATAATGCTGACCAAATTGTGGGTTAACATTGGTCGAAGTCATATAAAGTTGCGAGGAGATATATCGCCATGCAAATTGTTAATGAAAAGCGGGGCTTAGTGGCCAAAGTACATCGGAGGCGATTCGGCAACGCAAATTTTCGATTTTCGCTTGCGTTGTAAGTATAATAGTATGAGTTATTTTGTTCATATATCTGGTAAAATACCATTCACAGACTTTTATTGTTATGGAAAATATGAATATTTGCGTCTAATGTATCTGGCACAGGTGAGCCGTGACTCTTAAACTGTTTCTGAGCTTACTATTCGCTGAACTCAGTCTCAGTTCAAGTATTTCAGAGGGATGTTACCTCGCCGTTTGAATTATTAAAGTTAGACTGTTGAATTCGACTTGTTCCCAAATTTAAACTCAATTGTCTCGGTCGAAAGTTAAAAGTAGGAAACAGCTGCTTTTGCGCATCGATTCTGCCCTCAACAATAAATATTTGCCGCAGACCACGTAAACAATTGTAGAATTTTCCTAATTTTCAAACCACCTGTATTAAATCCTACTGGTAATACTAAACAACAGTTCGTATATAAAATCTACAATTTAGAAGTTCAAACAACGTTCAGCCGATGTAACCGCTTCTCAGTCGCGTCTGATAGTTAGTTAGGAGGAAATATCGAAGTCCGATGACGAACAATTGAATTGACTGATTCCGCGGGGACGCGTGGTAGCTACTAACTTGTAGTTCAAAACAGACCTTTTTTGAATTTGCTTCAGACGTTCTGTCGCTTTTCCTGTTCGCCGTGGTCTGTAATTAATAACCGATCTTATCTTCCACGACGTTAATTGTTATGCACCTGCATGTTGTATTTTTAAAATGTTTCTCTCGTTAACTTTTTTCTCAACGTTTTCTACATGCAGAGTCTAAACCTGTTTCAAACACAATTCATTTTAACTTCCACTAAAACTCGACGGGTGATTTAATAAAGTATATAGGCCTGATTCCCGCCGTTGGGTGAATCCAACCCAAAGTTTTCATACATTAGGCTCTGAAGACTTTTATGCATTAGACCGAGACTGTCTGCCATGCAGGTCGAGTCAGCAGTCACATTTACTTAATTACTTTTGATTTAAACAGCGAGCTAAACGTCGCGCTCAAAAACTTGAATTGAGTTATTCACGTGGAAAACTCGTCGTTTGAAACACACGGCTATTTAATATAATCACTTTCTTGAGTGTCCAAAATCATTACACGACGGAACAGAGATGTGAATGAAGGCAGCACGTAAATGGAATACTTTTAAGGACAATAGAAACAATAATAATTATAAAGACCTCGGAAAACTTCCCGTAAAACGAAGGTTTACGGTTTTGACAAATCTCTCTCCGATTTCGAGATTTTCGTTTTCAAAATTGGGTGAATTCCTGCGACGTCCGCCATTTTTAGATATTTTTTTAACCTCGTTAACTCCAGGTTCGTGATGACGTCAGGAGTGTAGGAAATGATGTTCCTGTCCAACAGAATTGGCAAATATTAAATGTTTGTTTCTCGTTTTTTTTTCACGTGAACAACAAGAAAGTGGGAAGATGATAATGTTTAAACTGGGTATTTTTAAGATATAATGTTGCGTGACCCACTTCTGAATGACGTCATAGGCTTTGCGTTTCCGCTGAAAACCAAAATGGTCGACACCAGAAGAATTTAGAAAAACTTTGAAATGATATATTTGGATAACCAACCTAGATATGTCAAGATTATAAAAAAAGTTATCGAAAGATGTTACTAGTTCTTTCATTTAAGGCATTAAAAATGTTGTTTCCATCGTCCTCATTAAAGTAAAAGCAAGTCGCATATTTTATTTAAGACCCTGTGCATGTCTGATACAGTAGACTGTAGACAACAAAGCAAACTTGAACAGGCATTATTATTACACAGAATACATTAATTCTTGGGACATTTTCTTATTTCTTGTGTCGCCATGCTCGTGCGACAACAGGGTCCGTGAACATGTGGAAAATATTTCATTATTTATTTCTTGGTTTATCCAAATGGGTGAACTAAAATCTCATCACTCGAGTCAACTTTTGCAATTGTCTTTCTTCCGTGTTTGTCACCTTTGAAGAAAAAAGTATTCTTCCATATTTTATATGAAATGTCAGGGTGTGATGGACAGAATATTAAAGTACTTTTGCATTTGTATTACTTTTATGAAAATTCCCCATTTTGATGTCAGACGCGTTTACCTGATTTAAAATTCGGCTCAACTTTTCGCCAACATTTTTAGGGCTTATTAGAAGCCTGTCGCATAATGGCTCGTTTTGGGATATGAAATCAAGGCGAACAACCAGTTATATTCTCATGAATGAGCTGATGGAAACTGCCTAACTTACAATATATATTATAATTGTGTAGTGCTGCGCAGGTAGTATAGTATAAATTATAAGCCAAAAGCGAAAAGGTAGTGAACTGCCAAAAATTGTAAATAAGACGTTTCGGCCCATCATTCATCATAGCAATTCCTTTGTTCGTTCTGATGAAGAAGGGCTTTCCCTCGAAACGTCAGTTATTTTTCACACGTTGTGGCAGTTCACTGCCGTTTCGCTTTTGCCTTATAACCTATAATGCACTGACCGACACCTTAACTTGCAACTTAACCCTTTGATGTCAGGGGGGTCCACATTAACGAGTAAAATCGTCTGGCGGCGCAGAGTAAAATCTATAAAGACCGTGTCTGACCCCAAAGGGTTGAAGAGCTCTCGCCACACTGGCGCATGCACCCCCTGTCACTTGCAGCACATAGCTAATACGCCATTGGGCGGTGGGTAGACTGGGGCCAATATGATGGCAGTGCTACTTAGATGAATGCCAAGTATCCACTCAAAGAGAGTTTAGAGCTCTTGAAATGTGATATATGATGCACAATTTGTTTGATTGTTACTCACTTTTGTGTCTGAAATTCTGGTGTTTAAAATCACGACGTTTGTTAACTCATCAAAAGTATTCTAACATTTAATTTGAACCTGACAAGCCCCTGCCTCATCAGCTTCGCCACCAGCACAGAAAGTGTTAAATTAGAAATTATTTCCTTTTTGAAAAAAATTAAACAGCCGATGGCGATACTTCGGATTCTTCATGTAAAGTATCTCATTGCAAGGTGTAAAGCCGACTAAACAAATGCTCGCTCATCTGTAAGTCTCAACATCGCGATTTCAAACCCCAGTGGCGTAGGGACAGGGGGCACAAGGGGCAAACTGGTCAAAAGTGCCCTTTTTGCGAAAAACTAGATTTTGTGTAACTGGCTTTTGCAGAATGTGCCTATTTTTGTTAAACCAGCAAAAGAAATACTATGAATGAATGTGAAAATGTTAAGTTGAGTCACAATTTAATATTGTATTTATGTTTTCAAGAATGTAATAAATACGGCCGCAAGCTTTTCAATGTTACGTACGGTTTTACGAAGACCCGGTGAAAAGTCTATAGCCATACTCTTACGTTTTGCAATTTTGTATAACAATATTACGTAACTTATTTACTTTTAACCCCCCCCCCCGCCTTTCATACCAGAGTGCCCTTTCTGTCGACAAAAGTTTCCTTTCGACCCCTAACTTGAAACTGATTCCTACACCTATGTCAAATTCAACAGCGTTTTAATATGTTTTCATTCAACACTGTTTTATTGTCTACAGTAATAAGGCTTTATAGCATTTTTAATTTTTGGACTCGAGAAATGCATTCCGGCCGTGATATTTCATGATTTTAACATTGTTCGTTGGCAAATTATTTTGATACTGGGATGTTGTTTTGGTTGAGTAGCTCAATACTAAAACAACAAAGTAAATAGTGTTTTCATTAATTTTAATGGCGGAGCTGTAGACTTTGTGGCGACTGGTCAAAAATTGTATTGTATAAACATCTTGTAATTAAACAATAATTAGAGATTTTAGTCACATGTGCACTATAACTTATTCTATAACCTACAAAACTGCGAAGAAAGGGAAAGTTTCTCGTCGTTGCTTTAAACTGGTCTACTTCTTAAACGCACTGATTCCAAGTTGTTTTGGGGGTTACTTCATACAAAGCAGAAAGATCTTTATTTTGCATTTCACGTTGCTTATGGCCCATTGTACTTC
Source organism: Virgularia gustaviana (assembly GCA_025770025.1). Taxonomy (NCBI): domain Eukaryota; kingdom Metazoa; phylum Cnidaria; class Anthozoa; order Scleralcyonacea; family Virgulariidae; genus Virgularia; species Virgularia gustaviana. The sequence continues at coordinate 719 of JAOTOK010086623.1, read as the reverse complement.
ATCACCAAAATTTTGCTTTGATCCGTGAAGGGTTTTCAGTCAAACTCAGTTCTGAACTTAATATGCATGATTGTCAATTCACCGCTATTTCACACTGTCTATAGAACCATAAGGTTAATTAATTTTTTTTCCAAAGTGAAAACTAACTATTGCACAACATTTTAATGCCATTTTGACACTGTATTTTCATAAATTTTATTTCACTATTTTTGTGTTTTTTGTGTCTTTTATCAAAGAATTAAATAATTGATTATCTAATTAATATTTTTATATTTTAATGTATTCTAGGGAGCACAGAAAGCCAAAACCAAATAGTAAGTTGACTATAGTTCAATGGTTGACTATTGTAGAAGCAATTAGCAATAACAGTACAGTAAGTGATTTGGTAAGACTAATAAGCATTTCTGTTTTTTATCATGCTAGTTTTCCATGATACCGAACCAACATCTGTTACTCTCTGTCTTGTCAATCTCCATCAAACTTTGCAGAGGTAAATACTATATCTATGTATATTATTTGTATTTCTGGGACAAAGGGACTGGATACAGATACATGAGGGTCTAGCCGGACGTTTCTGCCTACTAGTTTTACTGCTCATAAATAATGCTTCAAAATTGTTGATGTATAGAAAAAAGGTTATGGTTGTACCAAGTAAAGGGCATGTCCATTCGGTTGTTTCCATGTACAAAAGGGTCCCCCAGATACTGTATAAACAATAT
>JAOTOK010086512.1:0-15460 GCA_025770025.1 Virgularia gustaviana | reverse complement strand
CAGTTCAGTTCAGTTCAGTTCAGTTCAGTTCAGTTCAGTTCAGTTCAGTTCAGTTCAGTTCAGTTCAGTTCAGTTTAATTCAGTTCAGTTCAGGCTTAGTTCAGTTCAATTCAGTTCAGTAGAAGAATTCTCACCAGTTTTGCGAATCCATGACTATCCAACAGCATATTTTCGGGCTGAAATTAAATAGATTTTACCGCGACATTTCAGAATAGCTTCCCTCTCCACATGAAGACCCTTTATATCTAATAAACACTACTAATCACCACCTCAAATCAACCATCTCAGGCTGGGTTTTTATTAGGGAGAAAAATATTAGGGAGAAGTGCGTGTCTTAGAAAAAAAAGGCGCACTGGAGGTCTCACCTTGAGGTCTCTATATACAATGCCTTTACTGTGAAGATAGTTAAATGCCTCAACCACAGACGCCACATAAAAACGAGCTGCTGCATCGTCGAAATGACCTCTGAAAATATTTCAGAAAATGTCTTCTAAAGTTGGGCTTATTTTCCCGAGGCTTCTTCTGCTGTTCTTCCCTCACTTCACATACCTGTCTCGTAACAATGTCCATAGTTCACCCCCAAGACAAACTTCCAACAACATATATACGTATTTACTATCTCGAAATGTCTTGAAAAGCCTATATATACAAAGTAAGATTAAGTCTTATATTCTGTTGCTGAGACTGAGAGAGTTGCAAAAGAGGCAAGAAATGTTAAAAGTGCTAAAACATGTTTTACCATCTCTCCCAATTTAGAGTAAACCAGACTTCTAAACTCGTGCAATTTAATCTTGATTAAGGTAAGGGATTTAGTTTTAGTCACAAATAGCAACACTAGCTGATTACGTAATCTGTTCTTCATTATCCGTGGGACCGAACCATGACTCAGGCTTACATAATATCATGTCACCAAAAGGTGGTGTGGTTTGCTAAATATACTCTTAAATAAGTTTGATGAGTTGCATGTAAGAATAAGGTAAAAAGCAAGGTTGTTTGTTGGCGACCATACTTTGTGATAAACGAACAGTTGGATTCCATGAGTATTTTCTTTTCGGAGTACGTATGATCTTGTTGTCTTGTTTCTACAATATGGATTTTCTTTAGACACTTGAGAGCAAACGTGTTGCCGTCCTTAACGTTTTCCACCTGTAGAAACACGAGGCAAAACGTGAGAGCTCTTAAAGAAAATGATAAAAACGATGACACGATGGCCAATATGCACATGCTATTATTTTTCTTTATCATGTTATAATTTTAATGTAACAAAATTTAACATAGAATTCCAAGCTTAGCTAGGAATACGGAAACCATGTGCAGATTCAAACCAAGGAATTTGGAATCCAAAGCTTGGAAACTGGGATTTAGAACTAAGAATCTGGATTCGAAGCAAGGAATCTGCAATCCAAACCTAGAAAGCCGGAATCCAAAGCGGAAAATTTGGAATCTAAAGGTAGTAATTTTGAATCCAAAGAAATGAATCTGGTATCTAAAGCTAGGAATCCGAAATGCAAAGTAAGGAATCCAGAATACAAAGCAAGGAATCTCGAATACAAAGCTATATAGGAATCCGGAATCGAAAGTTAGTAATTCACAATCCGGGAGTGCATAGGTGGACCAAATGCGCACCAAATGGCTTTAGTTCCCAACGTATTTCTGCTCAAAACTAAGGGAATATTTTGGCTTCAGCCTGATGTATTTTTCGTTCAGTTAAGGTTCCAGTAAACATAGAGTTAGCTTCTGTAAACGATACTTTAAAAACGGTCCTTACAAGTTCTACTCGACCAAATCCTCCCACTCCAAGTGTAGCAACTACGGAGAGATCTTTAAATTCCAGTTCTGCGATTTCTTTTGGAATATGTACTGATATACTGCTTACGTTGGTAAGGCTTTCACTTGAACTACTCACTCTGGAATGGAACAATCAAATGAAGCTATCATTTAGAACGGGCAATTGCAATGATCACTATTAAAATGAGTCGATTGAGCTTTTTCGTGGTTTACCTCACCGCTCCCCTTTCCTTATCACCGTAGTCCTTTTCTTTCAACTCGTTCAAGTTTCCGATTAATTCATTGAAAGCACTGAGATAAAATCAAGAATATTTTTCACAGTGTATTTCACTACTTCGCCTTAAAGAAAGAAATGGCTGATTGCAAACAGAAGTGAAATGACATCTCACCTTCGTTCTAGAACCAAACACGTAACGCCTTTTTCGTTTGCAATAATATTAGCTGTACGTCTGTCTTCGCTGGAAAATATATCAATTTTAATGTATAACTCGGTAAAGCGTGTTACTTGCGAATAGGACAAAACAGTAAAACTGTAAACAGAGTGTTAAAGTAAGATTGCATACATTTCTGCTAATAGAAATCATTGGTTAAGAAGAACAGTTGATAATAGTTGATATGTTACGGTGTAACCGAGCCTTACCTCTATTCCATGCATGTACGAGATGTTCAAAAAACATAATTGGTGTGATTTTGTAAGTGTTATTTTTCTGCTACTGTTTCTACCTTAGTAAAGCTTTCTCCCCGAAATAATCTCCTTTACTCAATTCTCGGATCAGCTGAGGCTTGTCAGAATTGTTTACTGTTTGTGTGACTTTGACCTAGATAAAATATAACAACTTTTGGCTACAGAAAATAAACACCCTGTATAATTACCGGATTTTGTTTCGTTAACTGGTTTCGATTCTGATCAAAAATAACAATATGAAGTCTTCGCTTTCGCTGTGATAACCACCGCTTTTGCTATTTATGCAATCTTGGTTTTGTGCGAAAATTTTAGGGTAGTTAAATGAAATCCGGATGTCTCGCTAGCCAATCAGAAGATAGTATTGCAAACATTGATGTCGTTTGCAAAACATTTTGATTGATCTTTCCAATGCAACAATGAAGTTCTACAGTATTAGCCTAGACTCATAATTATAATACTCTATCTCATATACTTGACTCACCGATCCATCGCTTATGATAAAGAATGTGTCTCCGTGCTCCCCTTCTCGTATTAAGACTGTTCCTTCATCGTAAAATTCCTGGAAATAATTACATGATGAATAAAGTTGTGCGAAGAACATAGCACTAACTGTTGGAAATATTTCATATTTTAATTGCACAAGTTCTGCTATATGTATATTATTTTTAATTGTCTCAGCATATAAACCATGAAAATAGGCTAACCTCTTGAAGAACATCAGAAATTTTTGCCAGTTTTTCTTCCGGTAAATTTTTTAACAAAGAAACACTATAAAAAACATTGAACAAAGTGGAATATGCAAAAATAAATAAATCATATAGGACATCCATTGTACCGCTTTCGTTTCGTCAGTAATAAAGGTCACATTTTCATCAGTGGTATCAGGACGTCGATACTTAGCTACTATGACATTGTGACATGATATCATGATTATATCCGGAGTTCAGAACAGGGAATCGAGAGACTGTGATCTGGAATCCAGGGAGTGGGACCCGAAATCCAGAATGTGGAATCTTGAGGGAGTGAGATCTGGAATCCAGAATGTGGGATCTGGAATCCAGGAACTGTTGAATCTGGATTCCAGAATGTGGCGTCTGGAATCCAGAATGTGGCATCTGGGATCCAGAATGTGGCATCTGGAATCTAGGGAGTGGGACCCAGGACCTAAGGAATAGAGCCCGGGATCCAAAGATTACCTGAGATGGGACGAATGGAAAGATGAGAGAAGGAAGGTTTTATAGTTAGAATGAAGGAATACCGACCTTCGTATAAACTTGATGTGTTTTTTCATTCTTGTAATTCCACTCTGCATCATGATCACTTGGAACACGGCGCGATCGATAGCCCATAATTTTGCGTTTTCTTTGGCTGAAAACATGATTACGTTATTAGAGAAGAAACCATCCTCAAGAAATTTTACAGTTGTTGCCAATTTATGTGTTACCTCTGACTGACGCAGTTCTTTTGCAGTTGTACAGGATCGCCAGTTCACCAAAAACTGTGCCGCGAACCATTTCGCCCAACACTTCACTGTTTTTAGTTACTTCTAAAGTACCGTCTTAAAAAATAAAATATAATTGAAATTATGGTTGAATTGAAAAATTCCTTCTCCTTTGAGGTCATGTGATGGCCTTTTTACTGTTTGATTAGTTCGGTTGATTCTTTTACCTGATATGACAAACAGTGCATCCCCGGTATCACCTTCTTTGATAATATATTCATCGCGTTCATAGTCTTTTGGGTACATACAATTGACAATCTCACGTACTTGGAACGTTTCGAGGTTTTTCAAGAAATCATTTGCGTGAATAGCGTCCCTTATCAAGTGTCTCGAGCTGAAACAAATGATACGTACATTATATTATCATCAAGATAAAAACGACAACAGGCCAAGGTTCATTCAAATATATCAAATTCATTTTTCAATAAACGTTTAATTCACTGTATGTTAGTCAAAGAATTTCGGTAGTACACGAAAATCAAAGTAGAGGATACGAAAAGTACACACGTAATGCGTACACGCGCCTGCTGTTAATTGTACAGCTTGAAACATTAAAACAGCAGTAAAACTACGTCATTGTGGTTTCCCCCGCGATACTCTTGTGTCCCTTTCCCCCCGAAACGCTGCATGTAACAAGTATTTGCGAAACAGTTTGTTTTGTTGCTTTTTACTGGACAAAAGATGATAAAAGAGGAATAGAAAAGGACATTATAAGACCGGTTCTTTTAAATTAAAGAAGGTTGTCATCATAATTATGTTGAACGTAATTTGTTGTATTTGTCGATCATTAGATTATGCAGCTTATTTGCATTTCAAATCTGTATATTTCATTAAAATTGTGATTTGTAATTATCAAGAAGAATGACAGTATCGGCACGGTATTGACAGCCGTTCTGCCGCACTTGAATGAGAATTATTGCCAAACATCGTTTTGGTTTTTTTAAAACCACATCGTGACCACCAAACAACAAAAATGTTCTTTCTTTATGTCTTGGAAGCAACTGTTCAAAGACAAACTCTGTTTAGTGGATAAATTGTAGTAAAAGTCGAGTTACTCATGTGCCTAAATTACAAAAACCAAGATAAAGACTGTTACACTTATTAATAACTTACATTATATTTGGCACATGATACTTTGAAGTTACAATCACTACATCAAACCCCAATGTGCATTCTTTTTTTTGTTAAACTGAGCGAACTACATGGATTGCTTTTAATATTAATTTTTTATAAACCATGTTGTACTTAATCGGACATGACGCAAAGTTTGTCAAAGTGATATTATTAAAATGTAAATGACCTAGCAACACTTTGTCAATATTTAATTTTGGAACTTTGGTGTAGTCGTGATCTGCAAGCTGCAGGATAGGTTGCTCTTCAAGCATACATTGAACCATATACAATCAAGGAGAAATCGCATACAAAAGCTGTTAGCTACATTTGGGAGGCGATTTACATTTTGTCCGACTTAGAACTTACATAATTTAAAAAAATGCCTGATTTTTCGTGAATAACTGCCCGACGTTTGGGTTTTTTTAGAGCTGGGGGTAGCCCCCCTGTCAACCCGTTCTGTGCACCTATGGGGACTCGACTCGTCGGGGGAAAGTGACCCAAACATGACGTTGTATGACCACTTGTTCAAGTATATATATACGTGGGTAAAATCTGAATAGATTTCTGATACATAAGAATATAAAATGTCAAAGAATATCAAATTTAGGCTACAGGGTTTCTACCAAAATTATTCGGACCGTACCACAAATATCAGCATAATATGTATATAGAGTATCCTTTCCAAGATTGTATGAATTATCAGTGATTTAACAAAGCTGTTTGCATGTCCAAAATTCATCATTCATCATTGGCGTTTGTAGGTTCATTTGTTAGGTTTATTTGTGGTTACTGTTCATTTTCTTCTCTCAGATTGTAATCAGTTACCTGAGGCCTATAAACATTGTGATAATATTTGACTATTAAAAAACACCGGACAAATTGACGCCATGCGCATCTGCACGTAGTCGCAAATCCTGCAGAACGAAGCATCAAGCAGTTGGAGCAGAGACGGGATGCGTGGAGTTTGCGGTGACATCGGGTACTTACTCCTAATTAAAATGCAAACTTTTATTAATATAATCAGTACGGCCTTCTAAAACAGCATTTAACTAAAACGTTTTTGATACTAGTCTCTACATGAGGGTTGGTCAGGCTGATCTGCCCCAGATTTTTCTAAAATATGCATGACAGACAAACACATCCTCTGGTTAAGTATATTGAATCACGGACGATGGCACCAGTTTGTTAATGTCGAATTTTCGCATAATCTTCGCTATTTCTCTTAATATATGGAGCCGAATAGTCAGCCTAGGCCCCATATAACAGTTTCTAATCCACCACAGAAGACCTGGTGAAGACCTAAACGCTTAACTTGGCCTTCGATTGATGTGCAATTCATAAAAAGATATGATTTAAATTATGTGGGATTTGTATATTGATGCGCAAGATACTGCCAACTCCGTTCTGCGCATGCTTATATGCTTGCGTTTATGCTGAACATTTCACGCAGCAAATTAGTACTTGTCCTTTACTTTTTGGTTCTTCTCCGATTGTATAAAACGTCCTGCTGACATCTATGCTCAACCGGAATGCGTCATTTTGAACGATGAGCCGAATATTTAACATAATTTATGATAATTAACTTTTAGAGCGATATTCTGGCACATGCACAAAACGGTATTTTTCATTAATTCGTATTCAAATACTTTCCTTTTTTGTATAATTCAACAAACAAGCAGAAAATCTGCATCTATAGAATAACTGTGGACTGGATCTTGTGTTTGTTCACTTCACGGGTGACGCTATATGTATCATGTAGCTCTTCATCCATCATATGTCGTTCACTTGGTAAATTTCGCTATTTTGCTGAATTAGGAATACAAGATCTTGTGAATTTGAAGAATTAATGAGTAATGTGCACATTTGCAGTCTTCTTTATCAGTAAAAAATACACGCTGCTACTGGAAAACCATGTCACTCCAAATTTACACACGACAATATTCTAGTGACTCATTGTCGTAATATTTAGAACACAATTGAACATGTTCTAATTTTTCATTCGGTTACTTTTTGCTACAATTTTAAAACTTGGCCTAATGCAGTTGAAGTTATTGCAATTATGTCTTGGTAGGTGATGTTATCGCCGTCACGAAGTAATCAGACATCCCACCTATCAACTGTGTAGCTGCTGTATATATGATTGCTGTGCCATCAGTTCATCTGGTTCATCCAATTCACATTTTTTATAACGGCGGTTTTTTTTGAATCTCTTAGAACTTAAATCTATAATGCAATCGCGGTGTGAATTTCATCGGTGGGCAGCATTGTGTTGTGACAGTACCACGTACAGTGTTGGAGCTAATTTGTACATTTGTATATAGCACATATTTCTAGCGTGTTTTGTTCCTGTGCAAGCCGAGAGGAACTTGGCTATTAAAATATATAGTTAATCCTCGGGCTGTGGTCAGGTAAAGGAAACCACATCAACTTTGTAAAATTTGTATTTCATAGCAATGGTTTTCTTTTAAACGCCCTAAAGCTATAGCCCCAATGAAGAAGGGATATCATGATGATCCTAGCTCTCTAATTAAATCCTCTCTTCGCTTCGGCTAAAAGGAGTTGAATGAGGCCAAAAAAAGTGAGATTGTATAATTTATATTGCCTTGTGTGTCATTCAGTGTCATATTGTCATTGATAATTTATTATGCAGAATTACATTATACAAATCAAGTCTAAAGTATTCGTTGCACTCTATAATTATTGGATGGAAAAGTAGCTTTTATCCACATGCATTGCGCAGTTGGATTATAACATCTTGTGACTGGACATCTGATCAGTTGGACTTGATTGATAAGAGAAATACCATGCACACTGCAGCAGTTTCTCAGCCGTAAGTTGACAAGCCCTTCATATCATCCCATCCGCTCTATCGCTCGGTCTAACACAGATGCCGAATGAGGAAGTGATAAATTATCTAAAACAGGACTTTGGCTATGTGATGCATCCACTACGTTTTCCATGACCGCAGGGTGCTCCACCAGTCTTGTATTATCAAATTAGATTTTATTCTTTGCCACCAAACAACGTTGATTTTGGCGGTCAATGTTTCGAGCCGTACATTGTTGAAAAATTAAACACCAATTGACCGCTTGTGGCGTTTTACTTTTGACTCGATGAATTATTACTTCGTATTTGCATTTTCCTGTATTATTTTATTATACTCGTGGAGACTAGACTTATCGAATATTTGGCTAAAAAGCACGCGCGACTCGTTGTCAGTCAATCATTGTCAATTCTAACATTAATTATAAAGTGTGATTTTTGACAATTTCAATTCTTTCAATATTTTAGTTCGGGTGCAAGCTCAAGACACACAGAATACAGCAATAATAATTGCAGCTATTTGGTTATAGCTCTAGGTAACCATATTGTCGTTTGCTTTAAGTTGTCAAAAACTCAGTTTTTATCGAAAAACTCAAACAAAACGTTATCAGTAAGACTCACGGACGGAGATTAAAATCAGCCATGTATAGACTAATTCCAATTTCGCATAATTTTAATCGATTCAACCGAATGGGCAATGGAAATAACGTGAGCGAGGAAATCGTATATTGTTAAATTATGACAATTACCTAGTTTGAATCAAAGAATAATCCAGCTATTCTCAACTCATTATTACGACATCCTGAATTTATAATTAAAACATTATGATCTTACCTGGAGTCTTTGGAAAACTTTAGTAATTCTTTGTATGATTCTTGTCTTCTGATATTCGAACTGCTTTCTCCGCTCACTGCTTGACGCTTCCATTTCATCGAATTGGTTCTTATCAGTTGTTCTGACTCACCTTCTTCGACAATTCTTTGCAACTCGCTGGTTTGTTTACTTGCCACTGTTTGCGCAACGACACAGTCCAATTCATGAATGCGCTTCTGAAGTTTACTAATCAATTCATCCTTCTCTTGTAACTTCACTCTTATTTCATTCAATTCCCCTTCTTTTCTTGCCAATAATTCATCTCTCGTCACCAACTCACGCTGAAGCTCGACAACAGCCCGTTTTGTATTTCGTGGTTTTATTGAGTTTTTCATGTTACCACCTGCAGTAGCGTATGTGACAACAGTTCCGTTGTTGTTCGCAGTGCTGACACGACTACCCATGCTCACATACCACGTACGTGTGGCACTACGCGCATGCACAACCGTTTTTTTGATAAACACGGAGAATCAAGATCAATGCTGACCGGCCAGCGGCTTTACCAGATCACTTTCAGAAACGATTCTGCTGCGTTTAGTTGAGCTGGAAGTGTTCCATGGTTGGCGACATGTTTGTTTTCACAATGTTTGCATCTTGCTCTGTTTGACATTGAATTCCAGCAGCACTACGTGAAGACGCTATTCACGGTTACAATGCACAATAGTACTGAATAGTCTTCTGTTCACAAACCACGTTAAACAGCTGAACCAGTGACTTTCAAAATATTTGTTAAGACGTCAACGATCTCATTTATCAAATTATCATTGGAATATCGTCGCATTTGTCTCATCTCGCATTTATACAAACAAAACAGGCAACCGTTGCAATATATTTGTCTGCACAAAATTTCTAGGATCAAAGGATTACTTTGCACCTTTCATGTGTCAATGCATGTTGACACTGGCGACAGCAGAACGTGGTGGATAATCATAGACATTACGCAATTTCTTGCGATCAAAATCAATTCAGGCTTTTTGTTTTTCCTTTAGATACGTACGGAGAGACACGAAGCACGTCTGTGAAGCCACACCAACACGTTCATATGTGGGTGATAAATAAATAATAAACGATTATTTTTGTGTACAAACTGATACATAATTCACAGCAATATTGGTAGTGAAGCAAGCACGCCATAATTGTTTTATTGATCTTAATAGATATGTCTAACTTTCAGTAGCAAAGTCACCAGCTAAAACACAATGGTTAACGCTGTTCTTTTATGTAGTGAAGTTTCCAAGCCCTTGACAAGGTGACAGATCTTGCTAGCTTCTGTAATAGTATAAAATCGTATATCTTTTTTGTCATTTTTAATATAAATGCCTGATAGAAACCAATCAAATCAATTGAATGACCTTATGTTTTAGCTTGGGCGTAAACGTGGCCATAAAAATTAGTTTCATTTTCAATGGTATCTACACCAATAAACAGATGTAATATTTATAATTGCACTGCAGACAGTTTGGGACAGCTGCTCCAGTGTGACTCTTTCGGTGTCGTTATGTTCTTTATGGTCTTATATCGACCGCAGAACCGCCTAAAAAGATAAAGTCCAAGAAAACAACTACACTATTAGGTAACCACACAACCACCACTCTATCTGGTATGCACTGAACACTTGAGTAGAATTTAAATATCGAGTACTTATTTCCGGGTTCTTCATGACTCACTCTAGACTGTTCCCCAGTCCACTCACGCAAGTACGTCCTAGACTCACTCCTGCAAGGTGTCGTGCGGTTGTTTTAGCCCGAGAGTTTAATTCCAATTTTAAAAGAGGCCATGTCAACAAGTTGCAACAAGTTGATGGTTGAACAACATAGCAACAACCTAATAACAATATTGTTTACGGGGTACAACATTGTTCACGCCTGTTTGAACAACGACGAACAACCTGTTACGCTGTGTAGTCGCTTTTGTTTTGTCGCCATACACTGTCATGGACTTCCATTACTATCCATTAACTTTCACCTACAATAATGTGAGTTTAAATAAAAGTAAACAAAAGACCGAAAGTCTATGGTATTTGTTTGTACATTGTGTTTGTGAATGAATAAAACCCAGAGTTTGGGTTCAGAAAATTTTCGAAACATGTAATATTGGGACAATGTTTATATCTGAGGACGGCGATTTGCTTTGCACAGAAAAATGTGCACAGAAGCGATGCGACTGTACCTTTATGCTAAACAACTTTCACAAGATCACCAAAGAATGCAGTCAGTATATGGTATATATATATTTTTTGAAAGAACTTTTGTATAAAAGAGCCTCACAGGGGTAGGCTGGCCAATGAACTCTAAGAAACCCGCTTGAAGTCAAACTTGTTTTTCTGAAGTTTGAGCAGAAATCCTTAACGCTGGTTGAAAAACTCTATTTGCTGTTTTAATTTTAAGACTTTGGCTCAACTGAGGGGAATTATTTCGAAATGCAAAACACTTTTCCTTAGGAGGGGTCAAATATCCACATGCCCCCCCCTTTTATTCTATAATGTCTTGTAAAGGGTAAACAAGCCAGGAAATGGTACGTCGTTTCCCCACAACCTAGAGGCTCATATACTGCAATATTTTGTCACCTTGGTGGCGCCTCGTATGTTTAGCGCTCATCAATATTGGAAGCGCATGCTATGTTTTCAAAATTAACTTTAGTTCACCATCGTGCACTATGTGTGACACATTTTAGTTAGATTGGAGCTTTTAAAAGTATATGACTCGATTTTTAGTTGGTGAATCGGGGGAAGGGAATTTTGGTATCCATGCGATCTGCCAATTTTTTAATTCGTGAACCGTTGCCGAGACCCCTGTACGACTCTCATTGATAATTAAATATGATTAAACGAATCTATGGCACCCAAAGGGATCCCCCCACTTTCGAACAGGGATTGACGCCCTTGCTAACCACCAAACAGGGACATTTACGTAAAATAATATTGATACTTTTATATACATTTCCTTTGAGCTAATGTTTTGAAATTTACATAGAAAGTAGAGTTTTCGAAGAGCTTTAAATTAAATATATAGACCAGAAAAAGACTAAACCGCTTCACTCGGGGGTAGGCCAATGGGGTAGGCTCAGGCCCAGTCCACACACCTTTCCTCGCCGTTTGATGTGGATATCGAGGTTTATATGGGTATTATTGAGGATAAATGGCAGTATAAGGGGGCCATTATGTACGTTGAAGGATATTAGGTTAGCGTCGGAAAATTACTTCACTGACATTGAGATATTTTATGGATATTTTGAGAACAAATTAATAAAACTATTATCGTACACGTTGGCATTTTTAAGTTCAGGGGCAAAATAGCGTGATTTGTTGGCACTTGGAACTATCGTCCTAAATACAAGGACTATATATATCGATACATTTTAGACGCATTTTGCCTTGGGAACTATGGAATGGCCTGGTGTTTATGTATTGTCTGTGACGCTGTTAGTTCTACTTGTTCTATGTCTTGGACAAGTTTATAGCGACGATTCAGAATCCTCCACACGGCCACCAACGACAACTCACCCACCATTAATAAAGGATACTGCTACAAAACAGACTGGTATGTAAAAACTGAAAGCAAATGTTTTTAAGATACTGTTGGACCTATATATTTATTAAATATATTAATTAATTTACAATTTTTAAAACATTTCACAAAAGAGTCTGAGCCTGCCCCAAATCGCAAATGTCAGACAATAAGTGCAACCTGTAAAATATTTGTGCTGAATTATACGTCTAAATGCCCAAAAATATCACAGGAGATGAACCAACAGGCCCTGAACAGTGTTATTTTAATACATGCATAAACGGAACCTTCACCTTGGGCAGCGCTGTTCCAACTGTGATGTAAAGTTCAAACCTGTTGGATCATCAACATGCCTAGAAGTAGACAGCATTTCCACAGTACTGTTAAAAAAAACCATGACTCTTCAACCCTGATTATTTGACAGTCTCCTGGAAAGCAGAGCTGATACAGTTACATTTGTTTTGTAATTGAGTTACTCGGTAATGCATAAAATGTAAGTGCATGCAGTCAATCCAGTTTAATTTCAAAATCAAGAAAACCAAAATGTCCATAAAAAAGGGAACTTGACAAAATGTAACTTCAGTCCTAATCATTTCAGGTTTTTATAACTAGTTACCTCACAGTTACACCTTTGAAAATGTAAATAGTTAACATTATGGTTGATGAAAATTTTGTTGAATACATTTACTGTACTTGTAACTAGTTAAAGTGCCAATAACTTGAAATAATGTTAAGTGCCATGTTGAAGCAATTGGAAGTAAGACTATGAGGTGGAAGAATGGTCAGTGCCTGGTAACAAATTTGCCAGCACTTTACGTCAAAATGACGACACTGGTTTTAACCTTGAGTCTATTTCAACGTATGGACAAAAGATCCATCTCATGAATGACGTAAAGTGCAGGCAAATTCGTTCCCTCACACAGACCATTTTTCCACCTCACAGCCGTACTTTAAAATGCTTTAATATGGAACTTAACATCATTTCGTTCAAAAATAAATCATTCCACAATAATCCTCACATAATGAACTTTATGGTGCATTAAACCGTTTCAAGTCATTGGTACTAAATTTAACCAAGTTACATACGGTACTGCTGGAAAGTCCATTTATTGTCTGCCAGATTTGTATGCTAACAGTTTTTTGCCACAAATCTTTGTTGCAACTTGTAGATGTCAAACAAGGCAAGAAACATTAAAGGGGTGTAGTGCAGAGTGGAGGAGGGGAATTGAACTCCTGCCATTTTAATACTATTATTTCTTAGTATAAATTGATCAACAATGGCTAACAGTTAAAATTGCCACAAAACTTTACTTTCTATATAAAGGTGATTGAATGTACAGTATATGCCAATGTACAAATTAAGCAGGGTCACGAGCCATATTGGGGAAGTAAATGCAATTAAAGTGTAATTGACAGCCATTTTGAGATGCCATGGTTACCATAGCAATGGTTGTGTGCTAAGGAATGCTAATTCCGAATCTTGGCATTTATCCTGGGACCTGGGTTTTAATCAACCAGTTTGATGTACATTCAGGCCCAGCTGTTATTCTCTTTCTGAATGCTGCATGCTATAAAACATACAGTGAGCCACCTTAATTAAATAAAAGTATTTTTTGTAATTTTCTAGACACTATTTTCATAATTAAAGTGATTTTTAATTATTTCATTTCTATCTTTGGTAGATAAGGGGTCTATTAATACCACTGCAACACCCAAAAATCCAGAAGCATCCGTGGAAAGCTTAACTAAGTCAAATGCTTCCCATCCATCCAATTTGTCATCCTTGAATTTGCCTAAACAAAGAGCACAAGCGATAGAAGTTGAAGGTAGACAAAGACATAAATGTAAGTATTTCCTAATTCATTCCATGTGTGCATCAAGGTCAATTTAATATTTCCCAGTTGTTAGTTTTTGATACTTTAACATGCCAACCTGGGTCATACAGGAAGGTGAAAAACCAATTAAAGACCATTTACCAAATTAGATGCCCATTTTATGCTAAGGGTTTGATTACTGTACATGTTGTAATTCCAGCCCAGACTGAGATATCAGCCTGTCTGTTGATGTATGGAAACTAGGAAACAGAATTTGAATAATAAACACAAGGGGGAGAAATGTGTCTTTCATATTCGTAATTGTTTCCTTCGTTAGGAAGACGAAACAAGGACATAGCAGCTTTGCTTATTGGATATTAATTATTTCAGAACTAGAAAGTAATCTATACTTATTTTAGGTATGAAATATACAGTACATATCCAATTGTTTCTAGGGCAATGTGGTTTGATTGCTAGATAAATCTTAAATCTTGATGTAAATAATGCACAGAATGGACTTGACTTCTACTTTAACAGACGAAACCGGCCCTTTTTCATGACCAAGGGCCGGTTTCGTCTGTCCGGACCGAGCAAAGCTGGCAAATAACGTGTTTATTTTTAGCAATTACGTCAATTACTGTAAAAACCTAAATTCAACGAACTACCGGTAGAATTCTGAACATAATTTATTGTAAAAGCTTAACTGTACACGCAGTCATACGTGCGACGTGATTTAATTCAAAATTGGTAAACAAGCTTCAGTTTTCCTCGCTAGTTTCTTCCTCACGATAATAAAATTCACTTTCACTGTGATAACTGTCATTGTCATCATCCATTTTCTCGTTTCTTTCAGAGAAAAGTTACATATTTGTAGTCTATTTGTCTATCGTTGATATTTTTCATGAAAGAAGACCGTTAGCGGTCCGGTTGAGCGGTCCGGTTGGGAGAAACCGGACTGCTAAGGGAGCAATCTGATTGGCTAGAAGTGATGGAAACCGGACCGCTAAAAAATAAAACTCATTATCCATGTTGCGTTAGGTTTATCCAAGTTCGTGCATTTTCGTCATCATGTGCCTATTGACATTCCTATATTCGTATGCGTGTTTATGGTGCACATTTCTTTGGTTTAGGGTACACGTAGCTTAACTGGCCTTGATTTTTAGATAAAACCTCGCGAGTGGAATCTGCGTGAATTTCATTTCAACGACGTTTTCAGTGCCATGTTGACCTTGTATACGTCAGCAACGGGAGAAGGCTGGCCGAGGTAGGATATCTATCGCGATCAAATTGTAATATTACGTTACAAAATTTCGCACAACCTATATATGGTAATTATTCACCGAAGCCGAGGTGAATA
>JAOTOK010086401.1:0-15473 GCA_025770025.1 Virgularia gustaviana | reverse complement strand
TAATAACAATAATAACAATAATAACAATAATAACAATAATAACAATAATAACAATAATAACAATAATAACAATAATAGCAATAATAACAATAATAACAATAATAACAATCATAACAATCATAACAATAATAACAATAATAACAATAATAACAATAATAATAATGTGGTATCGTAATAACTGTCTCTTTTTTTTCGATGCTCAGCAACGTGACCACCCAGGGGAGAAGATCATTGCTGTTAGCGACTGTGCTGGAGGGACTTTGGCAAACACGGTGAGCAGAAATAGTAACTTAATATCTCAGCAGGGTAGAGTGTTGATTGTTCAGTACTTTTTGGCATGCTTGTTACAAATAGGAAAGTTCTCAAACTCACAATGTCCCATCAAACAAAAATACTTCTTGACTTCTCTGCGTTCGCATAGGTTTCTAAAGATGCAGTACAGTCCCATTTGTGCATGTGCACAACTAAGAATAAAAAATTAAAAGAATTTGGCCGGATTTTGTATTCTTTAAAAGCCATACAAAGTATTCCGGTTAATATCGATTTGAAGCAATTCCACTATGAGCTAGTATTAAAAATCTTGAAATGTAAACAAAGCTGTTGATCAGGTACGGACCGGACGGCACCTTTAAGAATAACGGAGATTGTTGAAAAAACATTACTTTACATTACTTGTTTATTAAGCCGTGCTGTAGTACTTATCTCCGATTAAATAGGAGAACATAGAAAAAATGTTTTATTCGCTGTTTCGGAAAACCGGTAAGACCCTCCCAGTTCTCTCCTTTCTACGAGTAAACAGAACACTTGTAAACTAGAAGTTATTATCGCAAGGGAAAGTGCTGGCAGCGCTGTAAGGGCTGATCAAATGATATGTTCTCAATAATTGTATGTATAGAGCACAAATGATTGGCTTTGTTTTGTTCGGTCTAGGTCGTGGTATAACACACAAAAAATACGAGTGGCAAACACACACAACAATTACAAATCGATTGTTTCAGCTGTGGCAAACACACACAACAAATTGTCAGAAAATACGACTGAGTTGTGGCACGGCACCCACAACGAAATAATACGCAATCCTACGCGTAAAAGTGCCTGATAAAAAACAGGTCAGTCCAAACACAATAGCTCGAAAGATAACTGTATTGATAGAGCTAAAAATACAGTTTGTTTACAACACAAAAAAGCTCCAAAATGGACAGTCAACGGCGGCCATTCAGTGTGAAGAGACATGCAGCATGCAGTATGCATGCATGTGGTTGAACCATTCCATATTAGGACAAATGGTCCATATTAGGGATGTGACAAACTGACAATGCGCGACCGCTTCCCAGAATAGTGGGCTGGTTCTCTGGCGCTCGCCAGCAAGAATTATCGTGAAAATTGACGCTATTTCTAGCTTGACCGAATTCTCCTCCACTGACTTCAAACAAGACAAACAAGATGGCGGCAACTATGAGTACAGCCATATGTTTAAACGCGGGTTTCCTAGCCATGACTGAGTATTATTTGGAATGAAATGAGGATGTTGGACGAACAGTGAAGCAATGTAACTGACTTAAACATATGCAGTAGCATAGGAAGATCGATAATTCGGGGAAAGCAAATATTCATATAGCTATTATTTTATTTTCAAGAACCGTGACAAACATTTAATTTCAAAATAAATTAATGTTACAGAAATCGAATATTATGAATATATGGCCTTACCCCAATTATCGGCCGTGCTATAATAATATGATAGAAAAGATAAAACAATCTAAACTCGAGAGGATGTATAATTGCGGGAACCACTGAGTATTTTTATAAAATACAAAACAACGGTAACTCCGAATATGGAATGATGACTAAAACTTAGTCGAAACGTAGAATAAAAATTATTTCCATATTCGGAGTTACCGTTGTTTTGTATTCGAGAGGATGTGCCGCCTAACTGTAATACGCGGATTTTTATTGTAATTCCAAACGTGGAATAACCGTTTCAGTGGCACTTTTTAGGCAATAATCAAAAATATTTTCAAATTCTTAATTATTATGGTCAAACAAACTAACATTTAGTACTAGTAGCATGGTATGTCGTGATGAATCAACTCCTTCCTTTCGCAAAAGCTTCCCCTTGGACACAACCGTGAGCAGTTTACATGGTCAGTTATTCCCTTATGTGATAAGTTATTCCTATGCCCATGACCAAATAGAAATTTACGTGCAATATTACAAGTTGATTTGTTGTTGTTAATTTGGAAGGCAATTGCTTAATTAAGCAATTGTGCATGGTACTATTGTGATTTTTAACCCATCTAGGACACTGAAGTTTCCAAGGTCTTCACAAAGTATTATACGGTATACTATCCAGATATTCTAGGTAATAATTGATGTAGTTCTTCAGTGCATGCCTTATACCCGCGTTATGAACAACGCCTTTGTGCATGACATTTTCAGAGAGGTAAGTTCGTTTAACATAATACCAAAATACAAAGCTTCAAAACAAAACGATTTTTTGCTAACATGATATATGACATGTAAAACACGAAACCAATTTTCAATGTTTAGGACGCTTACAAAAAATATTAGCCATAGAAAACGAAACAGTAAAAAATAATGATGAAAGGCCTACATTATTCTGTAATTTAATTCGCATTATAAAAATATTGAAACTAGCTACATTGCCCTTTTTTGAGTGGAGCATGAACGCTTTTTTATATTTTTGGTTGTGATTCTTATTCAAGAAGAGAAATAGTCATTTATTAAAGTACGTTCCATTTCTACTATACGCAGTCATAAATAGTTATGCAAACGTCAAATACGGTCTTTATAGATTTTACTCTGGCTAACGCCAGACGATTTTATTCGTAAATTGTGGACCACCCAACCTTATAGGGGCAATAAACCGAGAGAACCCGGAGTCGATTCAACTTGACAGTAACACATATTTGTAATAAACATTTGGTTGGTCATTGGTGTAGATAACAAAATATATATAAAAGATATAATCATTATAAATTACCGCGGTTGCGAGCGCTGACGGAACATGTTGAGCGTCTTTGACTAACACCAAGCGTATCTTACGTCTTTTCAGGCAATTCATATATTTTACATTTCCCAGCAATTTTTCAAGGTATCTATCGTTTACATTTGACATTTAAATCATTTGCACGTTTGACGGTAGCGTATGAAAAGTATACAGTCGCTGGTAACAACAAAAAAATAATATAAATGCTGGTAATATAAATTTTTCAACTTATAATATCTTTTTTTTGTTTCAAATTTTACTTAACAGTATATTTGATATTGTTCCTACATTTATATTAAAGTTATAAGTTCATTTTGAATTATACTTAATTTTGGTCCTGGTTTTAATAAAATATACAACTGGAGTAAATGAAAATTTCACCCATTGAGAGTCCTATATAGCGGGACAAACAGTGAGGGGAATCAGGACTGTCTGATTTTGTTGGATCTTAATTTGTTTTAGCACTTTGGAAAGCTATAAAGGTTTTGATTGGCCCGCTAGCCGACAAGTATATGTAAGTATAATAAGTACATGTACATTATTAGTAGGCGATGTTACTTCCACATTCACAATTGATATTTTCAATTTATTGCTCAAAATTGGGGAAAAAGAATTAATTAAAATTAAAGAATTAGAAAGCAACTCTGCATGATGAAGTCTTAAAGAAATTGTTTAAATTGTTTAATTCTCATTGAAAAATAAATATGGCGTCCTCGATTATACACTCCTCCCTTATAAACAATGTAAACTCATCTCTGGGATCATATCAGTTTTTTCTGAAGTTTTGGTTGGCTAATTCCTTATATACAAAAAGCGTCATCCTGTATAATTATAATAACTTATTTTGGAAATGCGGCAATTCCAATGGTTCGCGGTACAAAATTTAGAGACGGGCAAGAGTGTGGTGTTACAAAATGCAAATCTGAATGAAATTATAACAATAAAATATAAGTTCCTAAGAATTTCATAATATAAATTGTAAACATGAAAAATGTATGCAGTAACTGGTTTTCAAAAACATCTTTATTATAGCTACTGTAGTTTGCGTCAGGGAAACTAAAGAAATCAACACCTTTTGGACTGGACAGAAATTGTAGAGAGTGAGAACGTCACGTTTATTCAGGTTTATTCCTCGGGTTTTTAGGACATTGTGTTCCAAGATTGTTGAAATATAGCCTATATAGGCTACTGGAAATCGATACAGACAAAAAAAAATTTGGAAGGCATTTTTGACGTGATTTTATACAACGTTCCTCTGTGAGAAGATAAAGAAATTCTATAAGAGCTTCTTTAACATTTCAGTGCAAAAAAGTTACTTTAGGTTAAAAAGATTAGGTTATTTCCCTCTTAAAAGTAAAGTAAAATTATCGGGATGAAAAAACTAAAATGTAATAAATTTCAAATATGTCTAAATGAAAAGTAAGTCTAGCGTAAACATCACAATCATTATAGAGTAGCCATGTTGAAAACCGATTGTGTTGCATTCAGCGACCATCTCTATATTACGGACTTCAGCATGCACTTCCCTCTTTGCAAGAGAGAGCTGCGTGAAAATTGCCAGCAATTTGGGGAGTTGTCGACGGCTAATGTGTAAACTCGTGCGATCTTAAACATCGAAAATGTCTTTCTAGATTCGTCAAGGAAGGAGAACTTTTTAATTACATCGATAAAGATCAACTGCCTGTCAGCTTTGGTGGAGAGGTAAGAATACCAAGCAATAAAACCTGTCGATAGTTACGTCTCACATCTTGTTTGAAACTTGGGGCCTTGCTTTCAGGTCTTAAAATGAGTGGTGATTGGCTGGATACACATAAGAGCGAGGCTCACAGATCCTCAGACAAAATGTGTGAGCCACCACAGACTGCAGCCCAATTCTTGACTGAGAGCCACAGGTTTTGAACGTGACTGCATGCTTCGGTGAAAAACAGATATAAATATAGTATTAGATACGGCAAAGCAGACAGCGAAAAGAGAACAAAGACGAGTTCCATTTATATCTTTTCAGTTGCGTTTTCCTATAAGCATGACATTGTACCGCCTGAAAGCCGCCATTATGTTTTTACCTTTTGACAGCAAACAGCTGTGAAGTTAAGAAACCATTCATGTGCAATGTATTTGTCGCTTTATGTCACTATAACTTGTTCATTTATAATTTCGCTCCATATAAAAAACATGTACCTATTAGGCTCGACCTTCAGTTTCGTCAACATTCAAGTTCTGACGTAATATTTTGCTGTACATGACTCAGCTGAATGTAATAAGTAATAAAGTTGGTATACCAAATTAATCCTGTAATATCTGAGCAGTTGCATGCAAGCGAACTTTGGGCGCACAACGTTCAGCACGCATTCCGGACATTCCGGAATTCGTACAAAAATACAGTATGTCCGTTAATCTGTACATGTGTCACATTCTTTTAATTTGCAGAGTCCATTTGAGTATCCACGCGATAAGGAGAAAATGACGTAAGTAGTTTGATACTTTAGTTACAATAAAGGTCGCCTCCCATGGCAGGAACGTCCGACTGTGTGTTTAAACTTGGCTGAAATTTCCTGATGTACAAAATCTCGTACAGCAAATACTCGAAATTGCTTTGGCATTTTCTTAGAATTATGAAGAATTCAGAAAGATTGTTCACATCACCATTAGTTTTTGGACATTCTACACAGATCACATTTTATACTTGTATATCACATTTTGTTTCTTGGCAACGGGTAGTTTTGGTTCGGATGATGACAAGGTCGCAGTTGATATTCTTGCTGGTGAACTCATGTTGATTTTTGGCATCAATCACGTTGGGCAGCTTTTTGAATTCTCTTCTGACAGCATCAGCAGATTTTTGGTCCTTGACAGGTAGGATACGATGGGTGTTGGTCGTTGGTTTCTGGTTTTCTGATGGTTTCTGTCAGGAAACTTCGTTGTGTTTTGCTTGCTGTTGGACAAACCTTCCAGCCTGTATTCACCAGCAAGAAGATCGGCTGCCACCATGTGACATCCGAACCAAAAGCACCCGTTGTCATTGTCAACCAACAAATGTGGTCTACAAGCATAAATTACTAAAAGTACTTTAAAATTGGTTTTATGCAGATTGCAATATTAGATTCGTTTACTGTAGCTTCCTACAATCGCGAGCAAAATTCTTGGATATCTATGATATTTCCGCGAAAAATCACAGTCGCCATTCGAAAAGTAAGGAAAGGGTTTGGAACCCCCACCCTCTACTCAATGTGGGAAAGACATTACGTCTATGACTCGCCAAACACATATTCTCCCCATGATGAACATAGCTTTTGGAAAGGGGGATATACCTCATGAAAAACCCAAGCGACACGGCTTAATTGTTCCCGAAAACCGTCTCAAGTACATTTGCACTCGGTTGTAGGTATCGGCCATGTATCAAATGCGAGATGTATAATGGATAAATTCTACTATTGATTTAGCTTTTGAGATTTATCCATAAATGGAAGATGTTCAAACGAGGTTATGAAGCAATGATTTTTGATTACCCGCCGTGCCTAAAACTGTCTGTGCTTAAAACACATATTTCGACAGGAATAAAAATGTGTAATTTTTACCCATTTTTATATTTTTAGCACATAATTCTCGAGACTGTTTTCCTTGTGAGATATTGACATTTTGTCCAAGACTCACATATTTTGATAATTCACAGCTACGTTGCAACTCTTGAAATCTTATAAAGTTATTACACGCATGCAAGGCATGGGTAAATTTAGATCGCTAGAAATTCGCACGTTTCGTCTGAAAGTTCGTAAAAGTGACTATGGACATGGTGGATCACCACCGTTCCAAAAAAATTGTAAAATAGGGTCCGTGACCATGTATCTGGTTTACCTAAGCAATTTTCTTTCTTTAGGGATAATAATTCAAATGATGCGATCGACAGCGTTGAAAGCTAGACTGGATATGTGACCAAACAACCCTGTAATTTCACGTGTTTAACATACTGCCATACAAGCTCAAGATGAATAAATGAATATTTTCTATTTTTTTATTTCTTCTTGTGCATGTTTGGTAACGTCAAATATATCATTGAACGTCCGTTAAAACATGGCTGTTAAACAAACTAACTTTACTAACTAACATACTGTGAGGTCATTTGGTGAAAAAAAATACACGGTAGCTATGGTTAATTAATTGCCCCTCATCTAAATAACAACTTTAATTGTTCATTGCTGTCCTGTTAAGCGGCTGTTGTCTACTTCTTTTCTCCTATGAAACATTCCAATGAGTCATCCATGGCCTCCATAAAGGTGGAATGGTGAATTGGGGACTTTACACCGGTATACTTGCTGGTAAAAGCTTTATCCCGGTAGGTGAGGATGCTTTCTTCCTTATACTTGAACCACGCGTGCAGCATGTCGCGAATATCCAGGTCAGCACCGTAGTTGCACTCCTCTGCAAGCAGGTTGACCAAGTCGCCTTGAAAGTTGATCTGCTCATGGGCATCCGTGAGAGCGTTACACCTGAAGATAACAAAGAGTCAAAGACAATAACGGTTTATTATGTTTTAGTTGCTTCCGCCCTAGGTGTAAGGCTTGGAGGGTGCAGAAAAACATTTTCCCGACATCTGCTAATATAATTAAGTGCTAATTGTATGTGGACTCGTCAACGTTTTGTATTACAGCGATATTTTTAGACGCGTGCTACGTGTCTCTACAATAACCGTTGTCCGTCCGTCGGTCGGTCTGTCGGTAGGTCAGTCGGTCGGTCGGTCGGTCGGTCGGTCCCCATTTTACTTTTAAAGTATGCATGACATGGAAATCCTTGTGGGAGCTTAAATATGCAATTGCGCATGCGCACGCGTCTATATTTTACGAATGTACTTCCTTGCTCACAGACCTCCAGCTTCCGAGCTGGCAACTGAAGCCTGATCACTTCCGATTATATGCGCGCTTCAATATTGACGATTATGATGCAGAGAGCATTCACTGCTGAATGTTCTTCTAAATGTCCAATATAGATGTATATTATTTAAAGAGAACATCAGCTTATCTGAAGGGAAGCTCCAGTAAAAATTAAAGGTGACAAGAAACAAAAAAAATTGACACTGTCTCTATAGCCCTTAGCAGAGCCGACGCAATATTTTTTCTTTATATAATAAATATTTACGCTGAATACAGTTGGGGAGAAAACGCTTCAAAAAATGGTGCGAGAAACAAGTGACACAATCAAAACCCACAACTATATATACTGCCTGAATTGTACTGCGCGCACCCCTAGTGTGCAACTAATTGTTTTTAAAATAAACCCAATTATTATCTAGAGTAGCTAATTAGTAGAGTAGTATTTTATCTTGTCTCTTGTTCGTAAAATGTATTTGAAAAAAGTTCAAGTTTTATTTGTTCTTATATCCATGGCAGAATTCAAACGCTTAACGATACGGGTTTTTCGGGAGCAGGCCTGAAGAGAGATTGTTCCATGTAATAATATGATTGGCTGCTAAACGAATCTCAGGCTGGTATAAGCCCACGGCAGTTAGTGTCTTTCCTAAGACGTATTCAACATTTGTACATGGATTTATGATTCCTATATTCCTTATAATCTCTTCAGCCAATGATAATGTATGCATGATAATAAATGACTTGGACAAATGTTGAGGAAATAATCTCATCTAGCTGAATCCCTACTATCATTTCCTGGATTCTAGATTTAACTGTAAACCAGTATTACCTGTTTCATTAGCTGAATTCCTCTTGGTGGTTATGGAGGCTTATTAAATAGCTACTTGTGCTGTTATCCGGGTGATAACAACGGTGACATAAATGTGTTATATGTCACTTTTTGTTCCGCTTCGGAAATTCAAAATGGCGGCCGAAATTGCGAATTTCGCTACACACTGGCAGCTTTCTGCGTGGAAATAAGACACATAGTTAACAAAAACTTAAATGCAGAATATGGTCTATCTATGTTTCAAGTATTTTAGCAGGATTAGAAACAACACAATCAGCATGATTTGGTGTAAACATGCGGAGCTTTTGTGGAGAAGAAGCATCAAAATAACAAGTATGTAATTAACAGGTTATCATATGAGGAGCTCGGTGATATCACTTTTATCGCATTCGGGACAATATTATTAATGTCCCTCGCTCGTTTC
The DNA here is from genome assembly GCA_025770025.1 of Virgularia gustaviana. Taxonomy (NCBI): domain Eukaryota; kingdom Metazoa; phylum Cnidaria; class Anthozoa; order Scleralcyonacea; family Virgulariidae; genus Virgularia; species Virgularia gustaviana. Next base: position 6,348 of record JAOTOK010086401.1, on the reverse strand, counting down.
GCTCCCTCGTGACATTTTATGATATTCTCCCTCATGCGATAAAAGTGATATCACCTCACCCCTCATATGATAACCTCTACATATCCACCGACTTTTATTTACCTGTCAATCCATTCCTGCTGTTCCTTCACAATGTCGGCCTTGGTGGGCATCTGATATTCGCCCATAATATGATTGATGCACCATTTTGCAGCCACATCAAAGTAAGTATACGTATAGTATTGGTTGGTCATGCCAAGATACATCAACTTGTTGTTGCCTCCTTTCATGTACATCACGCTTCGGTACAGGTCATGTGGGTACATGATGTTGGCTGTCTTCAGTCGGAGGTCGTCGTCGAGAAATGGAAAGGAGTGCTGGTACCCAGTGCACAGGATAATCGCATCGAACTTGGCTTGTGTTCCGTCCTTGAAGTACCCTGTTTTACCTTCCAGTTTCGAGAGCAGCGGCTTCTCGGTAATCTGCGGTGGCCACTTGAAACCCATCGGCTTGGTTCGCCAAGTACAGACAACGCTTTTTGCGCCATATTTGATGCATTGCAGCGCAATATCTTCGGCAGACAAACTAGCGCCGACCACCAGTATTCTATAACCCACAAATTCCTTTGGGTCTCGCAAGTCATGCGCATGCAGTATCCGGCCAGGGAACTGGTCCATGCCCTGAAACTCGGGCACGTGAGGTACGGAGAAATGGCCGGTGGCAACGATGACGTAATCGAATGTCTCAGGTGGCAGGACATCATCGGCCGCCTTGTCTTTGACAAGCACCGTGAAATCATCGCTTGCCTTGTTGTAGTGCACATCCACCACCTGATGGGACAATTTCACCCAGGGTTTGTAGTCGTATTTCTCCCAACGACCTATCAACGGGGAAAAAACAAGTACAAATCACATCGATGCGCAGCTTTAGAAGTAGTAAAGGGGAAACACTCAAAATACCTTTCAGGTAATCGTAGAGAACTGCTCTTGGTGGATAAGATGGGATTGGTCTCCCAAAGTGATCTTGAAAAGTGTAGTCAGGAAACTCCAGGACTTCTTTTGGACCATTGGACCAAAGGTAACGGTACTGACTGTTTGGTAGTCTATCTCCATATTCATCAGTACCTTCATTCGGAAGTAATGAAAATACTGATTATAATATTACAGACGTGCGTCCGTCCGTCCTTCCGTCCCTCCGTCTGTTTGTTTGTTTTCTCCGGTTCACAAAACTTACCAGTCCTCCATGTGTAAATCCATAGTCCACCAACTTCCTTCTGGGCTTCATAACACACAATATCTGGAATATTTTTACCAGCCTTCCTCAGTTTGTCAAAGTGGACTAGGGCTGACATTCCACTGGGCCCAGCCCCCACAATACAAACACGCTTCTTTTGAGACATTCTTAGGCTTAACTGAACTTGATTTCACAACTTTAAAAAAAGCGCACGATTACAGAATATCGATGGAAGTAAAAAGCTTCTTTAAACGAATGAAAAGAGGGGTAGCAATGACGATGACGTCTGAGGCTTAGGATACTCATGGTCAGCAATCCTGAATTGGGACCTGTTTCTAGGGCAACAACTAAAAGAGGTCCCTGGGAGCAAGATCCGTATTTCACAAAAAAAATGAGTGAGCCATGACCTCTCCTCCACAGAGGCTTTCGTATTCGTATTCTGGGTTGGGCGCTAGAGGATAACAGACGGAGAAAGCCGCTAGGATTTGTAGCGCGGGCGACGCGAGGAAGAGGGGCGAGAAAATTCGAGAAAGCTTCTGCCAGATTTCTGGCGATATCTTATACCAGCTGGCGATTTCCTGTAATCCGCTGGATATCAAAACCATCCTTTTGTTTCTTGGTCTGATTTTTGGCACAATGCATGGTATGTGTGACCAATATCATTCTTTTTCCCGCCGTGATTTTTACATTTTAACGTTATTTCACTGCGATGGAAGAGTCTGACGAACAGATCGAGTCTTCGAGCGATCATGATTTTGATAAATTCAAGCTTCGCTGAGGACTCAGACGTCCACATTGTGGATGTATCGCAATTATACGTATTACGTATCCATCTTGTTTTTCAATTCGATGGTGGCCAACCAGATTGCATCCCCAACCTCGTACCCAGGCTCTCTGCTATTGCACCCCGGTTGGGCGCCATATTTTCACAAAAAATCTGGCAGAGGCTTTCTCCAATTTTTTTGCCCCTCCTCCCGGGTCGCCCGTGCTACAAACCCTAGCGGCTTTCTCCGTCTGTTTTCCTAGCTCTAACGCACAACCCTGCAGAATACGAATACGAGGGCCTCTGCGAAAGAGAAAGAGCCATGACATAAGCGGTCTGCCACAGGGGGGATGTGTTCATGCAACCATTGTGAGCCCAAGAATGGTGGCGTACTATAGTATGGCTGCATGAGCAGTCGTGACAATTTATTGTCGATAACTCTTAATAATTGTAGATCTTGTCATGTATTTATACGAAAAACATAGTAAAACAACTGGGGAACACATTGGTACGTTGTTGTTCCTCGTAATAGCGTTCACTACTTCTGCTACATATGATTGGAGTTAAGTCGACATAAAAAATGTTGTATGTTGTTGTATATAATACTACATTGTTCATGTCGACACAATTGTTCAATCATATGTGGCGCAAGTAGTGATTACGAAGAACAACAACGTACCAATGTGTTCCCATTTGTTTTACTATGTTTTTCGTATAAATACACGACAAGATCTACAATTATTAACAGTTTTCGACAATAAATTGCCACGACGCTCATCCAGCCATACTATGGTGCGCCACCATTCTTGGGCTCCCTATGATGCAACCTGTCTTGCAACAATATCCAGGTCTTCGTTTGAAAAATTTTCTAGCGCTGCGCTTAGGATGAGTTCAGGTTGTTGTTGCGAGACAAGCTGCATCTACAAATTATCGATTTGAAGATCGAGCTCGGCTAAAACGTAGTATGTACCGGCCGCGCTAAAATGTATTAAATATAATCGCCGCATGCCTAGGTTTTCAATTGCCTTGTGAATAAAGCGAAGGAAAAGTATTCCATTGTACGGCAAGGTTACAGAATATCTGCAGCAGCAAAGAAGACCGATGTCGTTGTAAAAGAACGAAGCACGCGATTGTTATGTTATTTTCATCGCATAAAATGCCATGGAACGTCAGTTGGAACGTGTGCTCAACTATGGCTCAACCTTCTTCAACCAATGGCGTTCGGATTACTGCTTTGGCTCGTTGTCCACTTTGATGTCATACTCCGAATTGACAACGGTATGCCAAAAGTCGCCTGGTTTGTGCCAAGTTTAAGCCTTGTAATTTAAAGCTTTAAACAAAATGCCCACTGGGCATCAACCTAGCATTGTTGTACGCTAGATCTTGTGACTTGTGTTCAGCAAGTGCAGCACACAGTACAGCATCATGTTTGCCTTGCTGGAGACTCTGGTAACATGAGCGTTCTAATTGAGAGTAGGTAAGTCACCATAACACCAAGATCCTTCTGCACCACAACCTTTTGGACTGGGGTGTCCATGACAAGGTACGACGACTAGATGGATTTGATGTTTCTCATGATCTGTAGGTGGCTGCACTTGGACTGGTGCAATTATGGAATTAACCGGCGATTTGAACGCTAGTTTAGACCGACAAATAAATCAGCGGAGTTGTTTGATCATTTCCTGTCATTAGCACATCAAATGTTTCAATGACAATATCAAACATTGTCTTTGCACAACACTGATCTTTTTCAGAAAGGTTTTGTTAGCATAAAAGCTAAAGATCCGTTAGGGTCACTTCGGGTCATTTACTTTCGCGTAAACAAGTCAATCAGCTTACCAAATATGGTATGGGATCTGGCTTAAACCAATAGTCAAATTCTCGACACCACAGAAAAAAAACACTTGGGAATCTAAGAATTTGCTGTTGCTACGCAACTCGAGTCAAATTACATGACTATATTGCTCCCCAGTGGAAATTGTGAAAATATGGGTTCTGTTATGAAACACGTAATATTTATGAAAATTAAAAGCATAAAAATGCCTGGACTCGACTTCCCGAGAGTTTTGAAAGCTAATTATACGTCAAAACAAGAAGTCAAAACAAGAAGTCATCAAGTGCTTGATAGCGATTTCTGTGATTACTCTAATAAAACTCAAATCAAAATAATTCTGAATGTGACGCTCTGTTGCCAAATAAAGTAATCGTTAGGTCATATGTAAACGCATTAACCTTTAAAGTCAGGAGGGTCCACATTGACGAGTAAAATCGTCTGGCGTTAGCCAGAGTAAAACCTTTGAAGACCCCGTATGACTTTAAAGGGTTAACTTAATTCACCTTGAGAAGGTGACTTTGAAAGGTTAACTTCGCCTATCAGAGTAAACAAGCTATTAGACGATCTAAGCGTTTCTGGACTTATTAATGCGACTTTATCGCTCCCACTGAAAATTGGCCTACAGTCTTACTAAACATAAAGGTATGCAGTACACGACACCAAAAGGCACAATGTTAATTCTAAGTAAATACAAATTTCACAACTAACCTTTTAGGTCCAGATCGGGCAGCAAGCAGTGAAGAGCGGCACGACGCAGTAAACGTGCACTCAGCACGAAAACCAGGAAGGGCGCGTGGGTGGTTAAAATTCCAGGTATCCTTTTAAGGCATTATTATATTGTGCAAAATCAGCGAAGGAGCCCCTTTAAAGCAAATTGGGACATTGTGTTGAAGAATTAAAGTAGCGCAACAAGCGATAGTGAACAGAGGAGATGGTCTGCAAGCCTCACGACAATTTAATAATAGTGTTGTGCTTTTTCGTTGTCACGTTCGCGTAACATTGTATATAGTTTACGCAAAGCGCCAATACTCATGTAACCGAACTTCATTGTTCACCAATGAGATTGAACAATAGACACGCAGTGAGCATGCCGTCATGCAGTGTGACCTGCAGGCCTTAATTTTCGGACATATTTAACATACTCCATAGTCAATAGAATAAATGGTCTGGAAGCTTCCCGGCTAATTATCCATGTTATTGTTCGAGTTTATATGCAAGTTTGTGCACCTTAATATCGTCACGTGCCCATTGTGTATTTACACAAATCACCCATAGGAGTAACCGACCTTGGTTACTCACCCATGAGATTAAACAATAGACACGTTCGAGGTTGTCATTGGCTGACCGCAGCTAAATACAATAGACACGTGATGACGAAGGTGCACAGCACTTGCATAAACCGAACTCAACATAGTTAATGAGTTCTATTGAATTTTCATGAAGTTTCCAGACCATCTACTCCATTGACTGTGCATACTTCTAGCATAGCATGTTCAGGACAATGTTATTGTCAGGATAATTATTCAGCTTTTTGTTAAAATGTGTGCCATGTGTGCCAGGAACTGGCTTGTGGCAACCAAACCTTAGCAACTATTATTAGCAGATATTAATTGTTAATTCACCGCATATTTAAGCTGTAACTCATCACAATCCCTTGTTGTAATAATTAGGCGGCCAAAACTAGCTCAGTTTACCGCGATAATCAATGTCGTTTTTATATACTGTTTGCTGTTCTGAGAAAGGATAGTGGAGTTAGGTTATGTGCTTGAATAGAAGTTGGCTATGCATGGCTCTGGTTATTCTCTTGTTCTAAAGGGGGTGTTTATATGGAAGAGCCTAAGACGACTAGCCCTTCTAGCCGAGGTAATCTTAATTCGTGTTTACATGAGGAGGGCTAGCCGGGCTGAACTTGTTTGCCAAATCACTTTCCCGCGAGTCCGAAATCATGGTTTGCGAGCATGTTTTTAAAATATAACAGAAAAAAGATGAATACATAGAGTATGAAAGGAAAGCCTACTATTTCGCGAAGAACAAACGTTTATTCGCCAGCCCTGGTAGGCGAGACTGTTATTTGCGTTTATATGGAACCGAAGAACAGCTAAACTCCACGCATAACAGCTAAACTCTTTTACCATAAAACTCAATGTTTCACTATTTTTAAGACCACGACTTACATACGACATTACATAGCTGCTCTTTTAAATCATCATCATTCTACTAAATGAATCAATATTTCTCGCCCTATACCGGCCCGTCGACATTACTGTTTTTGTCCGGGAAGTGACCAGTTTATCATGATTCTTTGATGCAAAGAATTGTGGTCTATGGCAGTTCAAAAGGATTTTTTAATTTAAAAACAACAATAAACGACGAAAAAATGTTTTGGCACTCCTGGGTTACCATAGAGTGGCTTGGCTCAGTGAACTCTAAGTATACTGGAACGATAACTCCATGACCATAGAGAAGCCAGCAATTTGCTTCCTTATTCTGGCGTTTTTAAAAGGTTTTTAATAATAAACAACACCATAAAATGTTAATT
>JAOTOK010086290.1:0-15478 GCA_025770025.1 Virgularia gustaviana | reverse complement strand
TACACAACTCTGATTGGCTAATTTTGCCACTAACTATAGTTAACAGTTAACTATCTTTTTATACAACTGGCCCCTGACGTTAACCACATCAAACTGACTTAACTTGCATGCAGCAGACCTAGCTTAATTTAATATAGCTACACTAATATCTTCTGTTAAAATGTCAAATTGTGCGTTGACGTTGGATATTGACTGAATCTGGAATTGCTAAAGAATTACCGTAAGATATGTGGTAAAGGAAAAAAGTATAAAACGACTTTGAATATATAATTTAATCTACAAACAGAGTCGTTCACTTATACAATGTTCTGATTTGTGCTAGCAGAAAAAAAACAAAAATGCTACTTTTAATCCCTTAGCAAATGTATATTGCTACATCAACTTACTGTTTCGTGGCATGTTGAAATTCTCGTTGATTTCGGATAGTAAGTAACTGTCGTTGACGACCAACTCCTGCAATATCAATAAGAACAACACATTACAACACGCTTGTAAAAATTAACAAAATAGTATGATTATATCGCACACGTACATTTCCACACATGATAAGACCAGTGAAGTAACTACAACAGTAATACAACGATTCTCCTAACTAGAAAATAACCACAGCTATACTGACGTTGAGAAATTGGTCATGTTCGTCTTCCAGCCCATCTGGGGGTGGCAATATATGCTAAGCTATATAAAATATATACTTGACTTCCTTTCCTTTCTTTGTTTCCTGAGGTTGAACGCACCCTTGAGCCTTGTCAAAGAAATATCCTTTCCTTAAGTGACGCAACCGGGCGGATTAAGGAACAAAGCACACAGCGGCCGGTTACATGTAGGAAATTTTTAATCAGTCCTACAAGAACCTTGTACCCACACAAGCATTACTTAAACATATCTGTCTATTTCTATTAATATATTGAAAAAATGACCAACAATTCTTTTGCAATAATTGTATTGAAAATCAGGGTTAGGATTTTGGGTTATGCAGAAAATTAATAAAACGTTTAATAGAGAAAGCCATATTACGTTAAAAATATGTCTTTTTTCAATTTTGAATTCGGTTGACCGAGAAATTCCGGAACCGGATGTTCATATACCACCAACAAGATAAACCATGCAATCGTCTGGCCTTCGAATACAGACATGCACTACATATGCTATTACTTGGTGATAAGTAGAGTCTATACGATTTAACAACAAAATTCGTGTCCTAGCTGTTACTACAAGAACTATATAAGTGCCTGTAGTTTACCTAATAATTTATATATTTATTTATAAAAAGAACTTATATCGCAGCCATACTGTGTAAAAGTTTTTTTAAGGGTATATAGTTGTGCAGTTCTAGTGTTGTTTAGACAATAGGCAATGTGCTTGGAGTAATAATCCGCTATCATTGTTACTTTTTCAACTGGTCCAGTAAGGTCCATTGCCACATGAAAATTCAGGGATCATGGCCACACTATGTACCGGGTGGTGGTTTGCTTTCAAGAACGTATAGCTGAATAGCAGATATTTGTTTAAGGGAATAAAAATACAGTTGAAAGAAAGCACCAAGCTGTTCAGGTTGACTGTTTGAATCTAGGATTAAATTTAAAGCAATGCATCACACGCATCACACTACCGATCCGCCTTCCATCAGTAACTAAACACCATCCACTATTAAGCAAAATTAATAAACCAGCCTTTCCACTCTTTCTCATCAGACCAAACATCATTTGATTCTGCTACACCAATTTATGAGAAAGCTCTGCGAAGAAACAAAACACCATGCAAATTGGAATTTCGAGCCCAAAAGCGAATCCGCGCCCTAACGACTATTGAACAACCGAAGAAGTAGAAGTAATGTTTTAACCCACCATTTATAGTCAAATAAAGCGAGATGAAACATTGCTAAGCACTTTCACACCTATCGTGTTGACAAACATTTTCCAAGACCTATCCGCCTCACACGACATTTAATTTGGATGGATACGAACATTTGTTGAGAGAACTGTTAGTTTTTATAGCTATAAGATTGCAAAATCGGACACACAAAAATGTTTAAATGGCTGAATAACATTGCTTTTAACTTATTGGTGTGTTGAGAATGGGAAATTGTTGGAAAATTAATAAAGTGCACGGGCCATTGCTGTGGCAACGATGACGATCTAATATGTCCGCAAAATATAATTATTTAATCCAGTTTTTTTGCAAATAAGTTCGCTGACTTTTTCATCAGATGTTTTATAATCCAACTACAGGTAGTAATCAATAGGACAATTTTGAAATGCTATTTTCCTATTTTGCAAAAAGAATTGCATTATATATAGATTTATAATTGTCCTATTTGATTACTAAATTAACGTTTTATGAAAAAATTGGGGTCACCAAACTCATTTTAAAATAAACTGTGAAAGTAAAGGGTGACCTTTACTTTCTTCTGAGTTTCACTGTTCTGTTATTTAATATAATTTCCATTCTCAACACATGCTCACCAATAAATCTCAAAAGCAACTTTAGCTGTCATTTAAACATCTTACCGTTCAATTTTACAATCAGTCAATAAAAAAAATCAACAATGAGCTTTTCCAAAACTGTGTCGAGCCACCTACACGGAAACATAAAACATTGATGAAAGTGAGTTACAGCTGTATGCTTAATAGCAAACGTCTAATTGTTGTTTAATCATCATACTTGACGGCAAGTTTTGTGGAAAAATAGATAGTTTACCAGACAGAAATGACAAGCCCTGAGAGGTAATTAGCGATACGTTGGAACAATGAACAAATACAGGAACATCACGACGATCATATAGCAAATTAATTTCATTCCCTTAAAAGATGAAAGAAAACTTTTCAATAATCATGTTACCTATTCATATGCTTATCCGAGATGGGCAAAATTATTATTTGCCTTCTCCAATTTGAAAAATTAAAAACGCTGAACAAAACGTCAAAGGTCTTTGTGAAATGCGCCTCCACAAACCAGTACAAACTACGATATTTCAAAGGGGAATTCAATCAAGTGTAGCATGTGTCAAGCAGAAAAAAATACAACGGAATTAAATCATGCCATTAAGGAGGGATTAGTTAGGTGAATGTGTTAGTGTGTAGCTACTTCGGTTGGTCCTATCTAAAGTCCTACATGTTTCCAGTACATGTTTCAAAGAGGCAAAGGGCAAAGGAACAGTATAACAAAGAATTGAGAGCACAAACAATAAAAACGAAGACAAGATCAGCTACTTTAGTCACACAGAAACTACGGAAAATAATCTGGGCAAATAAGTAAAACTTTGAGACTTAAAGCTAGTCGAATTAGCTTATCGTTTTACTGATTTTGTAATTCAGTCCAAAAATCAACAGCTTTGCAAAAACTGTATCGAGCCGTCTTCACAGACGAAACATAGTGAAAGTCAACTACAGTTCTATGTTTAACGTCAAAAGTAAAATTTCTCGTCGGATCACCCTGCATTGATTCACGAAACAGCAGGTCCCATGCCAGCGTCAACAGTTGCAACTGCAGAATCCTCACCGAGTTTTCATGCACTCGACGGCAATTTTCTTGAAAAAGAGTTTACTACCAGGCAGAAGTGACAAATCTTGATGATGGAGAGGTAATAAAGCGATAGATGGCAAATACAGGAAACAAGGATCGAAATTAATTCCATTCCAAGGAAGTCGAACTTCCAAAGAATGTTTAAAAATATAAAGGGGGGAGTAAACTTTTTGCGATATCATAGTCGATTTTAGAGAAAGAACTATTCAAATTCCACATCCGAAAAAAAGTGCGACATTCCAAAGGGAAACCTAATCAAGTCAGTGTAGCATGTGTCAAACAGCAAACATACAACAAAATGAAATCATGCTTAAGCAGGGATTAGTCAGGTGGATATGTTAGACGAGTATAGTTAGGTAGATATATAGCATACCTATACTAGTGTAGTTTACGAAATGTGGAGAGGTTCAATATGATACAGCTAGAGTAAGAACAGAAAATTATTTATAGTAACCTCATTTTTCACTGCAGTCTGTTCCATCCGTGCTGAATACTTTGAGAAATCCCGGACATTCGTTTCCTTTTATATTTATTTTACCGCGTGGAGTGTGGGCGTATAACAACTGTGTAAAAACTGACACACCCACACTTCCTTTGTTTTGCCAAAATGGAATTATTTTTTGGTGTACATGCTGAAAACGAAAATTCCGATCTCTGTCTTAGGAAGTTTTGTTTGTCCGCTTCTGAATTTTTTGGGGGGTTAAAATGATCATTTAAGATGACTTCGATATCGTTCTTTGAAAGTGTCGTACATCATTATTTCGTCGTATATCGTTCGTGGTGACAGATACTCTGCTTTTCCTAGTCAGAACTGCTATTGTAGTGGACATGTGTCCTTGTTCCTGCTGCTACAAGCGCCACCAGCCACGAATTAGATATTCTATGTTATACGTTCAATATAGCCGGCACATTTCTTCCAACGTTCATTTCCTCGTTCTGTAGAATAGTTTTATGTCTGTCGTTTGGTTTTGTTCCATTGGTTGCATGCATTCCAGATCACGGTTGACAATAATTTGGTCAAGTACGTCCATATATAAGTGAATACAATTCGACAAAAATATAATATCGTTTTTCGGACGAAAGCAGTCCCAACTTCATAACTTACGAATCTGAAGTAAACTTTGTTGAGCTCAGCGTTGCCCTAATTAGACATTGAAAAGTTACCCACCTTTACGCCGGGGGGATTTGCCATCCCAATAATTGTAGTTCGCAGCCGCACTACTACACTCATACATTTTCCCTGTTTTAGGAGTTTCAATTCCAAAAAGAATTGCACTACCGATGCGGGTCATGGAGTTTCCTTTTCAAATCCCTGCAGAATTAAAATATTTTGGTAAATGTTTTCAAATACCCAGCAGCGTAAACAATCGTTCATGATGTTTCTGCGAAAGATTTCACTCTTTTACTCTGTCTACGTCCATGTTTCTCAGTATTATCATCAGTATACCCTCGAAAAACTGTGTCCCTTCCCCACCAACCACAAGAACGCCAGGCCGTCAGGCATGCGAGCATTTGAACCTCGGATATGTTTCGGAAGTTGAAAACGTAATGAGCATTGCAGCTTTGTCTGCCAGCAATTACCACAAAGTATTCATAAAGCAGGGTACCTAAGGGGTTTTGGAAAAAATATTTACAAGCATATATAATATCCTCAACTCTTGCAAGGAAAGGACCAAGTGGGTTTTTTTTAACTGACTGGTAACTCTCATCCATTTTCAGTTTTAAGTTTTGCCCGGGGTATTTCTTACGCGACGGTAAAAGATGCAGAAGAAAGCAAAAATTGAGCCGTATAAATATACGACCTATATAAAGTCGTTGTTATAGCAACACCATAGCCAGAACCTGTTTCGGACGTCATCATCATGCTTTAATTTGATTAGAAGCTAGTCCATCAACGTTTCTGCGAGCGACAGTAATCATACAACAATATCATCAGTTCGCAGTTCAACATTTAGACGATGTAATTCAAGAATAAATGTTAGCTATATTTGAAAGAAACATTTTAAAAGCATTCAACCAAAGTGTGGAGCACTGCCTTGCTAACCTGGTTTGTGAGTGAAGTAACCGTCTTACCAAAACTCGGCAAGATAGACCATTTGATGATCAATGACGACGAACATATATGATTTGCAATATTACCACCCAGGTATTACACATGCTAAACAAACAGTTCCCATTCTTGCCTGGGCGGGAGTGTGAGGACGCTTTGGCTATGAAATGTTTAAAAAAGAAGCTGAAAGAAAGACGGTTAATAACAACGATAAGGAACGACCAAACACTATATAGCAGTAACTGCAGGGACTCGTCTGAATACTAATTGAACATAGGAATAAGGCCAAAAAATGCCCCGATAGCGTGAAAGCCTTCTAATAGCCTGCTATCAGGCTTATGGAGAGTGACGGACAACAGAAACCTGTCAATTCAACTACAAAAAAACAGCAAGAATGGTTTGCTGTCATGTGTAGATAATAATAGATGGAGTGAAAATTTTTCCCAAGGGCAAAACCAAAATCAAAACCAAACAACAAGACGAGTTAGGCAACAATAATGGTTACCAAAGCACCAAAAAACCTAATAGTAATCTGCCATAAAGAAACCCTAATTATTGAAACAGTACGTCTAACAACCAACAAGAATCTAAAGAAGAAAACGGCAAAACAACACATTGCAGCAGCGACCAAAAGGGAGACAACGGTTTCGCGCAGAAAACCAAATCCTAACTCCCACTCCTAAGAAGAAACCCTGGTCGCATCATGAAATGAACAATAACTGCAGGTGAATGAAATTGCAAATTGTATTAATACAGAAGTTTGTCAGAAGGCAGGAAACTCAAGCGAGCCGCAAAGCGTCGACTTGTGTGGAGCAGCACTCAAATTTATTTTGGAAGGTACGTGCGGCGGCCAACATCGCATGTTTAATTATGCACAGAGCGCCTGGGCCATTGTGAAATGGTATAATTGAGATTGGAACAGAGTCTAGAATGGCCGTAAATGAAAGCACGTTTTATCCCAGATTTAACGGACGCTGACAACCAGAAAACTATTGACGAGTACTGCGAAGCGATGGCTGTTTAGTTGTCAGGAAGTGGCATATGTATGTTGTTGCGGTTTTACTTTTGTTGCCATGTAAGTAAAGCAACGCCGAGGAATATAATATAATATTCTTTTTTGGTAGTTGATTACGAATTGGTTGAATTTACGTTTAATAGAAAATTTGTACATGCCATGAACTACGGTAAAATAAACTTTGCAAAAATATGGTTGATTTCTAAATCTTAGTTTACCCAATTTCCAGTTCTGAAATTTGACATATTGCAGAACACGACCATTTTGGCATGTTAGTAATTCGTGTTCAGTACAGACTTTTGGCTGTAAAACGTAACAGTATGTACACATACATTTGCACACGTTGCCACAATAAATATACAATACTTCCTCCTGCTAAAAACATGCAACGCCGCGCATATAGACTTGAACATTGAAGGAGACTATTGAAACATACACCATCGTCAAGACGACGATACAAAAGCACCGTCGTCTCATATAGCTTTGTTAGTGCGTAGTAGTGATTACTGAATGTTCAAGATATCCCGTGTCTCAGAGACACCTTGACGACAGTGTTGGCAAAAATGTCGCGTTAATTTTTCTTAATACTTACTTGATATCTTGAATGGGCTGAAGTTGACAACCCTTTGCCTGTCAACTGAGTACTTTGTCTCGCTCAAGAACACCGAATTGCTCTTAAAATCCAACTTTGTTGTTAGGACAATGGGTCACAAGTTGTTCAACTTGAAGCGATTAGTGCCTTGATATGGTGACTGATGAAATACTGGGAGCGTTTTGCGACGATGTTCTGCCTTTGCTGATAGTTACGAAAATGCGGTCTTTAATTTGTCACGCGTTAGTAATTGATATACAAAGAACACTGAAAAAGATTCCGTGATTGCCCGTAGCGTGCATACCACAAGAATCATAGTGATCACTATGGAAATAAAGAACATTGTTTTTCTCAAGAAATTATGAATAGCTATGATATAAGTTGAACGAAAATACAAAATGGCAACAGAGCCCTTGGCTATTTTATAGAGAATGACATAATACCGTGTTATGATTGGATACTAAAAGGTCTTTTGGATTTTCGAGTTTTAATAACACGTTCTGCACATGGTATTGTAGCATGGAGACAATACAATCTAATTGCTAATGTTATATTCTGAATGAAAACGTACGGTTGAGCACGTCTAATTACAGCCATATTGTTATTCGTAATTAGTCCACATGACACATGGTTGCTTGCATGGTCATCTTTGTCTTTATCAAAACTACGTCATTAGAAATGTTGCGTTGTCTCGTGGGCTAACCTAAACGGCTAAAACTATGCAACGTGTCAAACTCCAATTACAAATCGATATTTTTTTTCTAACGTAGGAACCATTAGCTTTCAAGCGCAACAACAAGGGCTCTCCGATATTTGGAAAAGGATCAGAATTTTAAAATTTATCATTTGTAGCCCATATGGAAGCAAACATCATCCATGCATCTCATTGTTGTAATGTGATTTTATATACAATACATATATGATTTGAAGTACAAATCTTTCTCATGGTTGTCGAATGATTCTTCTTTTTAAAATCCCTATTTTGTTTGTCTCAACGCCAGCACGCGGCTTTAGGCGTTAGGAAAAAATGCTTAAAGTTGTCGTTTGAAAATATTTTCTCCAACTTGGTATAAAACCTGTAGGAAGTTAAAAATGCCAACCTCAACTCTATATGTTATATCAGTGTCAGAAACTCTAGGGCCGAGTTCGTTCCAAATAAATTATACCAATGTCCTAATATGTTTTGGAGAATTTAAATAGTTCAAGTCGCTAAGCAAACTGTAGACTAAAGACATACATGTAAACATGCATGTTTACATAGAAAGGCATGGACACGAAAAATAATCCTAAATACCACTTAGTAATCTTATGTAATTAGGGCAAGGTTGCCATGCATTGAAAAGAAATGTTAATTCAGTAATTCCGTCTGTAATTCAGTAACATATCCAAAACGGCACACGCATTTAGGTGAGTAGTTAAACCCACGTTTATTCACCGTCGGCTGTCAATCGTTCTTGGCAATTGATTGTAGCTTGATAGTTTGATAAAATATCTCTTTAACAGGGCTGGGCGGGGTAAAGAACGGCTAAATTGATACAACACTTAGACGATTCAGGATATTTTAGCCGGATTTTGATCGAAGTAACTTTGAAGCATTGACTACACCTGTTAAACAAAAATGGAATGAGTTCCAACAAGTGATTGAGCTATAATAGTGAATTTTGGATTTAGCTATATACTAGTGCGGTTATGGTATAAAACTACAGACGAGTAACAAGCGAGTACAAACGAGTAAACCAGTACAAACAAGTTAAAAATAGTCAAGGAGTATATGTAGAGAAAAGAAGTACGTAATGATTAGGCTTAAGATAACAGTTAGCCTTGGGTTAGTATACTTTAATTGATTCTAACCCTGCACCTACAGTTGCCATAAGACTGTAGTACCTGTTATACTCGTCGCTTAGTATATTTTTGTTCGTTCGCACTGGTCTACATGCAGTCGCCTATATATGATTGCTTGTAGTCGTCTGTCTTTGTTCGTGGCCCCTCTGCCGTTCGTCTATTCGTCTGTTATAGTTTGCATAAGTCTGCACTCGTTTGTAATTTTATACCTAATCACACAGTGTATATTTGTGTACGAACAGTAGTACAAGTCAAAGTGCATGCAAAAGTCAGGTTTGTGTACCAGGGATGGCGCGCGCTACGTTTTGTTTTTAAGAAGCAGGGCTGAAATCTGAAAAATTACATTTTGATGTTTTTTTTTTCAATTGATTAAAGATATACGTATTCTGTAGCAGAGGTATAAGAACTTGTTTATTTAAACCTAAATAGCTAGCTTCGTTTACAAAATTAGGATGCAATATGATTTAAAGCGATCGATATTTACGGGTAGGTTGGGAAAAGAGGGGATATCGAATATTTTAACCGGGAACAATATACACTCAACTGAAGAAGCGAACTATTATCGGATTTCAGAAGCGAAAGAAACATTTTATAGCTACTGTGCAACAAGCAATCAGTACGTAACTTATTAACACGTAACTACGACAACAAATTGAAAAACAGTAGCTCCTAATTTGCATAATAGTCAGAGCTGTAGGGGGAGAGGGGGGGAGCGAAGACAAAATTTTCCGACAAAATAGGCGTGGTTACAATAAATTTTCCGACAACATGAGTGTGGTCATTGTACTTTTCTATATTTTCATATATTATAATATCCCATCAACTGATCCTGGCTGGATAAAAAGTTATAAAACAGAAGTTAATAAAAAGGTACTTGTCAATTTACATTTAGCAATACATACATTTTCCAGCTAACCAAAGTTTCTGACAAAGTCCGGTTTTTTTCTGACAAGACGATTTCAGGGGGGCGTCCCCCTCCCCTATCGACGGCTCTGTGTATAGTACTTCAGACGCGCTAAAAACATAAGTATAAGCTGTGCTTTGTACAAGAAACATAAACAGATTTGTAGCAATAAAATTTCAATGCAACTTTCAATGCATTTTCATTGGTAACGTTATTGTTGTTATACAAAAGTACAGGCTGTCGGCTGAAGTTTATACAACGCTTGCTGACCTGTGTATATAACTTGCTATGTTCACAACTATCATGACTTAGCAATGAAAACAATGTTGCGAAACCACACGTGTTTTGTGGTATTGATAACGACACAAGTCACAACTCTGACAAAGCGTAATCCATTTCGGCCACATAGCACTAATGATCAAATTTTACATTTCCAAACATCCCCTGCTCCAGCCATTACTACTACTTCAGTATCTACAATTCTGGACAAAACATTGAGGAGACATCAGGACATAATGATGTTTTCCTAAACCATGAGTGAATTTGTGCAGCGCTACAACCCCCCCCCTCCCCATCCCAGCATGTGTAGCATGACACCAGCTAAGCATTTCAACATACCCGCCATAACATTGTTCTGGAGGGCGAAGGGTGCACCGTAAAAGGTTTTGTTTGGAAAATGTGTAAGGCAGCAAATTTAAATTGTACTGAATGGTTTTTTCTCGGATTGTAGATCGCGAACCCTGCATTTTGGACAAATCGCACGTCGCTGAAGTTCCTAACCTTATCAATTCTATGAACTATGAATTACATCAATATTTTGCCGGGATGATCGTTTATAGGGCGCATAACGAAACTGTATATTACCATACAATCATAAATTGAGAAGAACCATGTGCAATAGACCTTTTTAAAAAAGACGTCAAGTGAGGAAAACCTGAGGAGAACGCGATGTTACATGCAATTTGATTGGTTTGCGTTTTTGACGAGCCAATCACATAGCGTGTAACAACACGTTTTCCTCACTTGACGTCAATATTAAAAAGGTCTATTGGTTTCATGCATAATCACTTTCACACTACTACATGCAAATTGTAGCTTTTCCTAATTACTTTCAGCCTCCGATGTTTATGTGAAACTTCAATCTTTTTTTAAACCTAGCTAGGAGAGAATTAATTATGCCTAATATACGAAAAACGAAAATATGAATAAACGAGGAAGTACATTCGTACAATATAGACGCGTGCGCATACGCAATTGTAAATTTAAGCTCCCATATGGACTCCTTGTTCATGCAGTGTTAAAAGTAAAATAGGGGCCGACCGACACCGACAGACGGAGAAGGGTTAGTGTAGAGACGCGTAGCACGCGTCTAAAATCGATTATTTAATTAAATTAAATATGAATTATAAAAAAAATGTAAACGATTTTTCAAAATAGCTTTAATAATTCTAGTTATATACAACGTATAAAATGTGATTGATTGTCTTGTGAATTAATCGATATCCAAATAGCATCAATAATTATTCTCATTTGCTTTCTTAATAATATACACTTTCTGGCTGGAAACTGTAGCAAGAAGGGTGAAATCGTCGTAGACAACTATAATAGTAAGAAAGAGAAAAAAATCGTGAATCTCCGAATGTCTTTGTGTCCAAACACCAAGCAACGGACTGGTATTTTTACATTTCTCATGCCCATATTGGGAAGAATTACGTCATAGTCACACAATAATCTGACTTATGTCATTATCATGCAAATGGCACAATTTTTCGTCCGTATTTTTCTTATTTGTAGTATTTGGAAATCAGGCACATTTTCGTAATTATTAAACAAAATCACATGTAACTAGTGTTTGACGTTTAGGTAACAACATTTCAAGCGCTTCGGTAAATAACACGAAAATAGACTCGATTTTCAAAATGCAAATGTGAAATTAAAATGTTGTGCCAGTCAGTCTAGCAGAAAATCTCGCAAACAACGTAAACTATCACAAAGGTGTAAACTGATATTTAATTCTACAGTACATTATTTTTATTAACAGTTTTATGTAACTGAGAAAATGTCACCTATGACATTAATTTCAGTGTATGAGTTCTCATCATCCAAAATTTATATTAGAAAATATATATTTGGGCATTTCCATAATTTCTTAAAGTGCTTATGAAACGAAATGTGACCGAAACATTTTATGATGGCATATCGAAGATTATTGAAAATGAAGCCTTATATAGAACTTTTTCTCGTTGCTTTATTCACGAGAAAGTCAAGTTTATTTCGTAAGTAAAACGTCCTTTCTATGACGTCACACTGAATAACGAGTTTTTATACAACAGCAACCTTAGGCTGAATTACGTTTGGCTATAATTCGTAGTAACACGTACTCAGCGTGTGAAATATTTTCGGTAATTTGTGGAACGCTTGCAGACAAAACAGGATACCTTTGAAAACTCATTATGCAGTGTGATGTCATAGAAAGGACATTTGCATATCAAACAAACTGGAATATTTCCCGAATACTGCAAGGCAAAAAAGTTCTACAAAAGTAGTTCTTCCTAGTTATTTTAAATGATCTTCCACATAAAATAATTTCGTTTCATAAGCACTTTAAAAGTCAAAAGCACTAATGATGAGAAATATAATTGTTTTGCACTATGTACACATACATAACTTATAATCATGCTAAAATTTGCAACTATGAGTACATAGTACTATGAGAACAACAGTTCTTTGTAAGATTTAAATTTAATTATAATTTATTTTAATTATATTCATCATTACCTGAAAGTCTCTTAAAATTCTGACTTTCATCTGTTGACAATGGTACTCTAGCAGCATAGTGCAACATCTTCACAATGACATTAGCAATGTTCTCCTCATTTTCTAAATCACCACCTGACTACAATTGCCAGAAAATAGTAATTATACCTCGAATATAAATTGTCACAGATAGACCCATTCAGCAACATATGCAAATTGCCCATTTCAATGTTTACACATACTTGTCAGAGATGGTTTCTTGTTGGCACCGTGATATTTGGACACAAATCAACGAATCGTTTGTATGACAATAATAATACAAACCAGTTTACATCTCTCTAACATATATGTAAACACATGAAATGAGCAATAGATGCCAACAATGCTTTTCTATACACAGGAACTTGACGTTTGTTTTAAACATTGTCTGTCATTGTTTCGTTGTTCTAGTTTAGTTACATTTGTGGAAATATTCACCATTAACAATGATATTTCATCATAATTTTGGGTGAATAGTTCACTGAATCTAGGTTGCTCATGAACAGGCACATCAATTGTGAGTATTAATTGGTAAATATCTTATGATGTAGTAATGTAAGGTTTTTGGCAATACCATTTTTACCACTTTATTGCTTTTTAAGTGTAAATTGAGTAATGCTTTTTACAGCTGCACACAGGTAGACTGCTTGCAGGCTAGTACATGCGCAAAAATGCCAAGATTCAAATTAACAGATAGCGAATAGAAATTCA
Organism: Virgularia gustaviana; assembly: GCA_025770025.1. Taxonomy (NCBI): domain Eukaryota; kingdom Metazoa; phylum Cnidaria; class Anthozoa; order Scleralcyonacea; family Virgulariidae; genus Virgularia; species Virgularia gustaviana. The sequence continues at coordinate 2,043 of JAOTOK010086290.1, read as the reverse complement.
CTATCCGTTTTTTAAAATTCGCTATCCATTTTGAAATTTAAAATGAAAAATTAAAAAATATTCAACTTGCGATTGACATTTCGTTATTGAGGCTCAAATTACGACATTCAAGGACTTGTGACAAGGTCAAGGGTCGTGTGTATACTTATATGGTGTTGTTTACGATTCAATAAAATTCTATTTTGGTGAAGACATGAGGCATGAAACTTGAAAATTATGTTTTCATTTTGCAACAGTCCTCATAATTCGCCTCGGCACTCGGCAATTGCCGAGGCAAATGCCGAGGCAAGTTACGATTTTCGTTGTGTCGAAAAAGTGCCGAGGCAATTTCACCCGTTATTGGCATTGTTTATTTTACAAATTACAGGTTCTGTTCGATTTTTGCGTTGTCTAAACCACTGTAATAACTTTAAATTCAAATCTGTGGGTTAAAATTAGCATGGCCTATAAAAAAATGCGCGTCAAAAAAAATGCCGAGGCATTGCCGAGGCAAACTTGAAAATTATGGAAAGGCCTCGGCAATTATTTGCCGAACCAAAAATAGTCGAATTATGAGGGTTGTGCAATGAGCTTGGAAGTATCTGAACTCCAAGTAGTTCATATCGTAAAATGCCCTTTAATCACCACTTAAGAAATTGCTATTCACTTTATATTACAAGAAAGCTAGGTAACAAATTCGCTATTCACTTCTAAATACTTAATTTGAACCATGAAAAATGCAGAGGTTATTTTTGGTTGTTCAAACAGGCATGAACAATGTTGTGCTGCAGCCCTAGAACAATATTGTTATCAGGTTGTTCAATGTTGTTCAACCATCAATATTATTGCAACTTGTTCAATCAATATTGTTGTAACATGTCAACAAGTTGTGCAACAAGTTGATGGTTGAACAATGTTTGCAACAACCTGATAACAATATTGTTTACAGCTGGGTGCAGCACAATATTGTTCATGCCTGTTTGAACAACGACAACCAACCTGTTACATTTTCGTGCGTCAGGCGGAAGATGCCATAACCTGAATTGAATAAGTATATTGTATACCCAGTCAGGAGATGCTTCTATCATTGTATCATTTCTGGAGTTTATATTAGTAATCTTGTGTGTGTGTGTACAGTATAGTATATACTATAAACTCAGAGTAGATAAGTTAGTCTTTTTTAAATGAAATTATCACTCTACCAGCAATGGTAACTTACAGCTTGCACAGCTCCATCTGAACTGACCACCAGGTACCCTAGCTGCCCAGGAATACGATCAATACCTTGCACAACGTTAGCAGCCTGCAGGTGAATAAAAATGAAATAATTGGAGTAACTACAGAATACCCCGCCACCGAATTGATCTATTAATTATAAAACTGAAAAGCCAACCCTACCTCTAAACCTTAAACATGTTTCACACTTACATGATGTATTTCATTCACGTTTTTCTCATCTGAAAACACTTTTATTTCACATCCAAGCAAATAACTATCACTGACTGTAGGCCTGTAGGCTTGTAGGCCGTCAAATTGTTTACTTTTGTTGGCGGGGTATTCTGTAGTTGTGCCCCATAAAGAGTTAATGTGACTACCTCCTTTGACCCCTATATTTGTTAAATGCCCAATACTTTATAGACTTTTACTCTGTCAAACGGACAACGCCGGACGTGGCTAGACGATTTTACTCGTCACGGGGAGGTAGATTGGAGGTAAATTAAAAATACATTTGCACTTTTAGGATTTGATGATTTAATATAGGATTGACAAATATAACTTGCAACGGACATCAACAAAGGTATTTTAGCTAAATCAATCACATTAATACTCACCATTCTCAACGTTGAACTGGATCCTTGATGGCAAAATGGCAAATTGGATATCACAAGACAACACAATCGAGCCTGCGATCATTGGTACGTCGAACGTCTGAGCTGCGTCTGAGCTGGTCATGCAGAAGGTCCTGGGTACGAGCATGACTCAGTGGACTCAAATAAGACTGGAACGCTACCTCCGCAGAAAATTTGAAGCCAAGATGGCGGATGATGGGCTCATAACTTGTAG
>JAOTOK010086179.1:0-15494 GCA_025770025.1 Virgularia gustaviana | reverse complement strand
TATTTATTTTGGTATGTTATTATGTATGGTTTTTAATGTGACTAAGAAGCAAGCGAGGGGTGTTGCATAAATGTATAATACTAGTAGGTACAGTATAAGCTATCGCGTATAATGTGTCGTAGAGGGGCAAGGCGAAGATGGGATCGTGTTCATGTTGTAATGAACCTAAGTAAATCGGACGTATTTTAAATTTGTAATTGTTAAACAAATTAATCACTTGTAACCAAATATATAGAAGAGTGTGGTTTATTTTCTTTTCATCTTTTATTGTAAAACATACATTTTAAACTATAATGACCTATATGACAACCAAGATCTGTCAATTCATCTATATCATAAATATAAGGAGAACGATTATTGCGTAGTTGTATTTAAATATACGGTCGCCGTTTTTGTCTTTTTGAGAAAAAACGTGGGGTATAACTAAATTCTCTACAAGGAGATATAGGTGATTTATTGAAGGGAATTCGTGACTAACGAGAAATTATTTCAGCCATCATGATATCGCGTGCGCCCCGCTAAATTGCGTCAAAAATAATAGCAATCTCCGACGGTATAAGCCAACTGTGCTTCACTGTTTTCATTGTGATAACCGATCTTTAATAACTTTTGCCAAGAGAATCGCAGGCAGCCTCGGGTGGAATTAATAAATTATTAATAACGAGAAATGAGTTGTGTTAACCTTGAGAATTAGCATTTCCTGTAGTTGGGCGTTTACCTGGGGAACGTCGCTGCGAAAACTTCAGCATATGAATTTCTAGAATGATTCTATATATAGCTACGGTATACATGTGATGTATCGCAACAGTAATACACATTATTGTTGTACTGGTTCGGATATGGCAGCTCACCTCTCCGAAACATGTCGTCGCATGCCAGTCATGTCAATACTTCACAGCGACCATAGTGGTGAGTTGCTATATGTCATTGTTTATAAATTTGAAACATCAATCTTATTATAAGCCTGATCAAAGGTAGATAAAAACTTTAAGCTCACAGATATTTTTTTCTGAATAAACAAAATTTACTTTGAGAGTAAACATTCGTATAATATATACATGTCTTCTTCACTAATCATTTAGTATCACAGTCTAAGATATACTTATCATTAATTTTATTACCCGGAGCGAGTGAGATTCGGTGAAATATTCACCCAAAAGTGTTGATATTTTGAGTGTAATATCTTCATTGAGGGTGAGTAGTTCACCGAGTGTGATGAGCGAAGGGTATATAAATGCGATACTCTAACAAAAAATGACGAAAACAACCACAAACAACGAGTTTTTCAAAACAAACGTCGAGTTCAACCGAGAAGTATACATATATTGGTCTTGTTATATATTCCAGATTTTAATAATATTAGATACACCGGATACAGGCTCTCCACTGAAGAAATGTTTAAATATGTTTACTTTTGAGAAATGTCTTATTTATTAAATATGTGGTTTGTGCTAGCACGAAACTTTTTGAAAATAGCATACAACTTTAGCCACCTTATTTTAGATTACCTAGTAACATAGTTTTTAAACAAATGCAGGTTTTTACTAACTAAATCTTCAGTCAAATTACCCTAGGATTGTGCATTTTTAAAAAAGCGAAGAAGTTATTTCACTAATTGAATAAAATTTATGCTTCTTATATGAGCACTGCACTCTAGTCAAGCCCTCACTTGATGAGTCTTGATTTATTCTAATACTTGCATGGCCGAGGTTGGACTGATTCATATCGGCTTTGGAAACATTGATAACATCAAAACCGAATATTCACTTTGGTGCTGCTAGAACATAAATCAATTCTGATCTAATCTTTGGACTCGGTACACTTAATTATTTTTTCAGTTGTTAAAATTGCTGCGATATCCTCTTGCATCCAATGTAGTCATGTAACCTAACAGCTCGGTCCACTGGGCAATTCATGTTATTCATGCAACTTAGTAGTACTCCCAACCCTAATTACAAGAGATATTTATTACACAAGACTCGCCTAAAGAGTAAACGACGTTACAAAGTCATTAAGGGCTGGCCACACGGAGAAATTTGTCCATGCAACTTGTCTCGCAACACTGATCTTTACGTAGCCGCGGTTGATTACATGGTGCAATTTCAGCCCGGCTGTTGATGTATGGAAACTAGGGAAATAATTTGAATAATACGAAAGACATATTTGCACTCTAAACCTGAATCGTGCTTGTTATTCAAATATTTTTTTTAGTTTCCATAGATCAATAGTCAGGCTGAAATACCAGCCGGGGCTGACATTGCACCATGTAATCAACCCCAACTAAAGCGATAGCATATCATCGAAGTGCAACGTCGTTTATTGTTTGTGACGTGCATGACTCTCTTATTTGTATTGAGATCAGGCTTATGAGATAAGATGCATGGACAAATTGTCCCGTGTGGTCGACGCTTTAAATCAAGGGATCACTGGCTGGCTTATGAATTTTATTGATGTAACTTGTGATTACTATTTGAATAATTGATGATCGATTTTGATTTGGTTTATTTAACAACTTTACTTACAACCACTACAGCTATAGCAATTTGCCAATCTCGACCATCTCCTATGGTTTACAAATCAGTGGAGCAATAGATGACATAAAAACCTTCTTTTTCTTTTATCTTATTCTGCAAAATAATATAATTAAATCGCACATGCATATATTGGAGATCGACCATAACTATTATAGTGTGGCGAGCGGTAAAGTGTAAACGGTTGTTATTAGGTAGAATCTCAGCACGACAAGTTCAACACTGTCAATCTCACAGTAGTTCAACAATAAGTATGAAGCAATTACTGTTTTAGGGGAAAGTCTATAGTGTTTTTTAACACTAACCGCGTGGTTGTTTATAGGAAAAAGATTCGTGGATTTCGCATTCCATTGAAATCTTTCACACAATTCTTTTCCATAAACATATATTTCACGCGTGATAAAAACACTGCTTTTAGATTTTTTGTAATACTATATTTTCAAAAAAGTATGGTTGGTGAATTTATGAACATAAGTGTTTTATGGGAAACTATTAGGGAGCGGTCATTATGTGTACCAGGATTTGGGGCCGAAGAGAAAATGGTCGGGTAACTAAAATTCTTCAGAAACGAAGGTTTGGGTCCAATTTTTTTGGGCAACTCAAAGGGTTGGGTAAGAAAATATTGGGTGCAAACAACCGTTGTTTCAGTCCGTGTTGTTGTTCAAACTCGTTATGGACGACATGCTAGTGGGCTTTGTCGGATTTACAATGACCAATACTTGCACAAGAAATAAATGACGGGATCGTCAATATTGAAGCAGTATTGTCGTTAAAGTATAATGCATTATAAACATTTTCCCTTGGGTTGGGTAAAAAGATAACTACTATAAGAGATGGTTGGGTATTTTAGTTTTTTCAGCCAACTTTGTTGTGTAAAACGCAATTGGTATGTGGGGGGGGATAGTTTCTCTTCGGCCCCAACCCTGCTATAGCTTAATGACTGGTCCCTAAAACATGCATACACTCGTGAATAAGCTAATTCGAAGTTGCCACTGCGCATGAAATGACGCGTTCTGCGTGGGATTAAAATTCCGTTAGAATGCATTGAAAATGGAAAGTTTGCATGGAAGCCCGCTGATCTCTCTATAAATCTGGATAGCGAATCCCAAGATGGCTGTCATATAAACGCGAAACTTTCACACTGTGTTTTTTGGTGATTTTAGTTGTTAAAATCTTTTAAGCAACATTTGACAGGTTATTTCAGGTTTCTAGTTTTCGCGGTTATGTGCAGTGAGATCAATCTTATATGACTGGAGAGAGAACTTCTGATATTCGCCCGGCTGACGAGTGAAGCCGACGGCGTTTTACTCACGTGATTTAGTACATCAATACGTCATCTTTCTCGCGTCATTTAGTACGTCAATCCCAGTTTCTTCTCGGCCAAATGGCGTCCAGAAAGCTGCCACTGTGAGGTGAAATTCGCAATTTCGGCTGCCGTTTTGAACGTCGTTCACAAAAACCATATCACGATGACATAACACATTTATGTCACCCGTAATATCGCCATTATAATAGCACAAGTATGTGAATAGAATTATTACATGGCGATCAGCAAACATGCAGGATTTAGCGTCTGAGTAGCCGCACAATTAGTTGTAGAGTAGCCGTATAATATAGTAGACAACAAATACAGTAAATTACGAATAATTTGACAATACATCAACTTGTATCCGGTAAAGAATATCGGATTTTTCCTTGTCTTATCAAGTGTTGTTAATTCGGAGTAAAAAAGTATTCACGGAGTTCATTCCTCCGGCCTCCCATTGAAGATTTCCTTTTTTATTTGAACTTGCCCATGCTCCTCGCTGAACGATTTTAAATCCCTTTGTTAATAATAACTTTCACAAACTTGGACCGTCGCGATAAAATTTTGAAGTACTCGAGTGAAAAAATGGAAATTCTCTTCACTAGTGAAAATATGGAAACATATCTATTTCTCAGTATCCCACTTTCTACTGTTATAGTAAAATATATTGGCTTCATTCACATCCTCAAAATACTGGTCTCACTGGACAAATCTATTAATTAGCTACATATTTAATCGTTCCTTTATACTTCTGTCGAAGGTGGATGTGCTTTGATGTTTGTTTGCATGCAGGTCACTTCTTTGCCAATCGAAACTTGACATCTTATGGCTGAGTTATAACCATGCATTGAAGATGATCAAACAAATCCCTTACCAAATTTCAGTTTTATCAGCGTTGATATTTAACACATTATTGCGCAAGAACAATTTAAATATATAACTACTTTTTTTAACTCAATATATTTTGGTTAATTATTTTAAAGTGCTAGGACGATGAAATCTAATTTGGACGTGGACGGAACATGTTTTTAATAATCCCAACGTACTTATGATTTTACGAAGACATTTTCCCTTTCGCATAAATTTCTCAAATTATAGACCATTGTTCCAAACAATCTTCACACCATTCTCTATTATCTTAACTGGATTATGTTTTGTCTGCTAAACGAAGCAAAGGATCAAGTTCAACAAACTCCTTTACTCTATCACTTTTCTGATATAAAATGATAATGTAAAATGCACTTAATGCCAACGGTCCACTGGGCATGGCAATGGTTCACCGCAATTACTTCAACCATATCAGTAACTATCTTCACTATGATTTTTTGGCGGCTAATTATTGTATTATGACCTTGCTTTTCATAGCATGACAATCGATAGCACAACAAAGACAGATAGTTCGCCAAAAGAAAGTTCATCTCCGGAGGACACAATGCCTTTCGACGTGAGAAATCTGATCCCAAAGCGTCAAGCCAGGAAATGTCAGATGAAGTACGAGGAAATGCTGATGGAAGACATGCCGGGGACGAGTAAGAAAACGAACCAGGCCATGCATGCAGTACTGGAGAGCAATCTTGAAGACACGGAAGACGAGTTTGGAACGACACCAGCAGTAGGGGACACGGTTAAAGTTCGTAATCATGCTCTGATTCATTACATTGCTCAGCTGGCAATTTCAAACCACGACAATGATACCTTTGATTTTTCTTTCGTGGAGTCCTTGATTAAAAATGGAGCAGACATCAACGCCAAAGACAGGCACGGACAAACAATATTCCACGAAGTGGCCCGATCTTGGCATCTCGACGTTGCACAGTTTTTGCTAAAGCATGGTAAGTTATAACCACTGTCTACCAGGATATGGTATCGGAATAATCCAGTAAAGAACGCCACCTTCAATTTAATCCAAACATAGAGCCAAACCAAATGCGAGGGACCCGGAATCCACGCATCAGATTCTGAAATCTGCTGATCGGAATCCAGAACCCAGCATTATGTGTTTGGTCTCTTTGGGACTATCCGCCTAGAGATGTGTAAACAAGCTGATTCGATCACCGCAAATATATCTGTGAAAAAGGAGTAAGACTTAAGCATACTAAACGATTCCTACGAGCATACCAGTGAAAGATCGATGCTGCAGAGAGGGTTAATTTCTTTCCTTTGACACCTGAGCAGAAGTGGGTAGATACAACTAAATGATTGCCCGTATGTTGTTCAATAAATGCCGTATGATGAGACCCATACGCAATATTTAACACAACCACACTGATAATCTATTTGTCCATTTTTAAATATTATTATTATAAAAACATCGAATCATGATATGATGTTCTCAGAGTTCTAGAGTTGGTCATAGCTGCCTACTGGACTAACTCTTGCGCATTTTCGTGCTCTCTCAACTTTTCCGCTGCCTTAATAGTTTTACCAAGAACGCCAAATTATGAGCTATTCCTTTAAATACTACAATATATTCTGAGGTATGCGTGATATACTCTCAACAGACAATGATGGCATCTGACTAAGGTTCGCACTCGCCAAGGATAACTTCCGGCGTATTTTAAACGGCTAATATTCTATAACGATGTCATACGTTCTGTTTTTAGGCGCCCAGATAGACCTGCAAGACAAGTATGGACGTGCTCCGATCCACGTTGCTGCGGCTGTTGACTACGCCCAAATGGTGGAATTTCTAATGAACAATGGTGCAAATGTCAACATTAGAACGGACGGTGAAATGCAAACCCCAGTTCACTTTGCTGCAAAAAACGATGCATGTCTCTCATTAAAGATGTTGATTTCCTACGGAGTTGATATCGGAGCGAGAGATTATCAAGAAAGAACTCCACTTCAGGTGTGTAGATGTTCTTTATACGCGCAAAATATATCAATGGCTATATACAAACATTTCATAAATCTTCAGCTGCAGTTTTTATGGAGAAAGAAAGTTGAATACGCTGCACCCTGTCACAGCTGCTCCTCTTTCTAACCAAAGAAGGGTGCTTTAAGCTACTTCCGTTCCTATCTCCATGTAGAAGGGACCGTTGCTTATACATAATTTCCTCTGATGTGATATATCTCATTCTCTCTAAAGGTTGCAGCTGGGCTAGGACGGTCGAAGGCTGCTAAGTTGCTGGTGGACATGGGCGCACCCGCTGGTGTTTACGACATCAAAGGTGAAGTTGCGTTATCTCTACTGATACAGAAAATGCCGGAGGTTGCTGTTGTTGCAATGAATCAACTGCACTCTGTGGACATGATCAACCGCAAGGAGTACTTCTTCTTGAATTACCTCGAAGGACCCAGGCTGTCGAACGACAAGACAAGTGCAGCACGGACTCCATTGGAGGTTGCTATTCAAACACAGCAGTTTGATATCATAATGCACCCTGTCATGCAACGCCTTGTATATATCAAGTGGCAGAAGTTTGGAAAACGTGGAGCATGGAAGGATCTTGCCGCCAACGTCCTACTAGCGATTGTGTGGACGATCTTCGCTGTTTCCCTCCCTTACAAGGCCGATGATCTCTATGAACCGCTGAATAAACGTTGGTGGAGATTGCTCTTAGCTACACTCATGATTCTTCTTGCGTTTCTGGAGATCTTTAAGCAAGTGTCTTCAGTATACAGATTAAGAACTTCATTAACGAGGTGGAAAGACCATCGAGTCAAAGAACTCCAGAGTGACCTCCCATATTGTCACCCACGTTGGCCCGAGGAAAGGAGATACTTGGACAGTGAGATCAAAACCGTTAGAGAGCAGAGAATTCTCAGTTCCCAAGACAGTTGGTTCTATGTCGACTGGCTTGCCTTGACGTTAATCGTAGCATCAAGCGCCACACATGCCGCATTCTATTTCCTCGACAGTATCGAGGTATATAACATACACGTGCGTGTCGTGTGCTCGTTGCTTATCGTTGTCTGGTTTCGAGTCATAAAATACGCGCGACCTTTTAAACGCCCGGGACCATTTGTAGCACTCCTCGGCCATATGCTTGGCGACATAATGAAGTGGACACTTCTTTTCTTTGTCTTCTTCATCCCTTACACAGCCTGCTTTTGGATGGTTTTTGGTGGCAATAGCACAAACATCACCAAAGGTTACGAGACCGTTTTTGAGCTCCTATATTCTGTATTTGGAATGACAGTACTCGATACGTACTCGTTTGAGAGGCTTGATGAGTCCGATCCGGTAATGGCAAGAATCCTTTGTGGATCATATATCTTTATTTGTTCTATTGTGATCCTTAATCTTCTCATTGCTTTACTTGCCGATACATTTACAAGGATCCACGAAAATGCGATCGAAAACGCGGCCATGCAGAGGGCCAAGACGATCTTGAACCTACAACAATCGCTTGGAAAGGCCGAGGAGAAGAAATACTACGAATACCTTGGCAAACACTGTAGTCCCGAAATGAAGGATTACGAACACGTCGACGCGAGCGAAACAGACCGGGACAAGCGACGGCGCATGGAGGTAATGAGAGGCCGCGTGAACCAGTTGCACGCTTTGGTCAACGGGCGAATTGCAAAACGATTCGGAAATAAAGCGGAAAAGCCGGATTTCGATGAAGCTATGGATACGATCTCGCCCGTTTTCCTAATCATGTCGAAACTCCGCACCTTCCTGCAGCTCACCAACGTTCGGTTAGATGTGCTCCAAGATAAGTTACAAAAAATCTCAACAGTAGCTCCTTTTTTGGAAAAAGCAACGCCGACGAAATCGAAAAAGCAACAAGGAAAAGAACCGTGGGGCAATTTAAAGTCGAAGCTAAAAAACGTCCACGGTGCCACCGACACAGACCTGCAAGAAACTTCTCATCCTACAAAAGCTTTTTTATCCACCTTACGGGAGAACTCACCATCTCATGAAGTTAACGCTTTAAAAAGGCCAGGAGGTGCTCGAAAAGATGACATGAGGTTGCTAGTGGGTCAGCTACTGACCAAAAAGAACGAAAAACTGGAAGACCTAGGCGAAGACCAGAATCCTAGTGGAAGCGATATACGATCATCGCATAAATTACAAGTTAGACAGAAAAAGCCAATCAGCCGTTCGCCCAGGACATTGGGATCGCCACAAGACAAACGAAAGAACGCAGAGCACCGTCAAGCTGAAGGAAGTCCAGTTAACGATGCCAGCCCTGATGAAAGTCCTAATAAGGTCGACAAACCTAAAAGCATGGGTGGCACCTTTACAAAATGGCGTACATTTCTGAGAAGTCATAGTAAAGACAGCGCATCTCCCAAGAAAAAAGGAAAGCAGGCTTCGCTACTAAGCAGCAAGAAGAGCGAGAAAGAAAAAGAAAATGAGCAGCACTCAACGGAATTATACGAGAGGAGCCGCCTTGCAATATCAAGCGATTTATCGGAGTCCTCGGAGAAAACGGACACTTAATATACCAGACATCAAGGATATACATTTCGTAAAACGAAAACTATTTTGCATGCACTTACATTCCAAACGAGCACAACACGTTGGTTTGACATTGAAACAATGTCATGCCATGCAGACGCTGGATTGACGTTGAAAACGGGATGAAAATACAAAATATAGAATCAACGTAATTTTAACAACGTCGAAACAACGTTGAAATCCCGACGTATAATAAATGTCAACTAAGCGACGTTAAAACAGCGTCGATTTCCAGTTGTAGATATCCGACATCGTCGAAATCAGACCTAGACGATTCGACGTTGGTAACACGTTGATTTTGTACGTGCCACGTTTATTCAACGCGGATAACACAAGGTCCCGTATCGACGTTGATTTAATGTCGACGACATCACGACGTGAAAATCCGACCTAGATTCAGAGTTGGAACAATGTTGATTTCGCGACGTTCATTCAACGTTGACAACACGACCTCGTAACGACGTTAATTTCAATTTGTCGTCGTCGCGACGCTTAAGCTGGGTTGATTTTTTTTTGAAAATCAGCAATTCAGCATGACGTATAACATTGATTGCATTATACCCTTATTTAACCCCATAACGTTTTTTGCTGCATAATTGCCGAACAGTAACAGTTTACCATAATAATGTAAATGTACCCAAATAATATTAATGAATTAAAGTGCTTATGACATGACATGAAATGGTTTATTTAATAATCATGAAGAGTTATTGTGTGGCGACTTATATATGAAAAAAAAAGAAGTGAAGTGCCATAATAGAGCATTTAATAACGCGACCGTGAAGTGAAAAAAATTGTCCATCGGCGGGAAGAAATTTGACAGCACTTGACGTCAAAATGTCGACCCTGGTTTTACCCAAAGTCGATTTCGACCAACAGACGAGGAGTACGTCTCAGGAATGACAAAGCGAGACTATTGCATTTGTAATTATGTGTGTAGTGATAAAAATGCCTACTCGATTTTAAAACTCCATGACAGGCGTTGCAATGGGTTGTTTGCACTCACGTATATAACTATAATTGTGTGGGACTATACACATACTGGAAGAAAAATTATGATGGGCAAAATAACCATATTCTTATGGTTTAATTTCCATCTGCTCTGAGGTGAATCTTATTGCAAACAACCTATATACACGTTTTTGTTCAAATAACGTCGCTGGGGGCCTTTTCAATAACTTTATTGAGCATGCTGGCGCCATCAGTGATGCCTTTTCCATAGCGCCGTCACGTGCGCCAGCTACGAATCCATTTTTGTGTGTTATAAAACACTAGATCATGGTTATTGTGAACTTGGGAATGTTGGGTAGGCCTTCAAACGCTAGAGTTATTCTCGAGTATTTTATCCCCGAGCTTGCGAGGGTTACTAATCTTAACGTAGGCAGCAGTCATGTCCATTCGTATTACATGACGTACGCGTATGCGCTGTTGTAACCGCTGGCCTTTATGCGTCATGATCAATAGCGCTGCAAATTCTCGCTGTGAGTTTGTTTATATCTCACACTTTTTTGGTGTCCGCACGTCGGCCATGCTCGGCCATGGGAGTAAGGTACCGATAATGTAATGCAAACGGTCATCTTTTTCAGTACTTTTCGCACTTTCGTACGTTTTTTGACTTGAAAAACTACTTTTTTGATGTAGCTAATAACAAAACAGTTCGTTTTGTACAACACAAAAGTGTAATAGTTGACAGGAAAGACCAGTGTGTAAGTATTTCTGGGGGCTTTGACGAGGAACGAATTGATATGAAAGCCGTTGAAAAAGCTAGAGAAGACAGGGAGCAATAAAACGGGCAACAAAGGTTGAGTAAGACGGCAGAGAAAAGAGAAAATCGCCTGGCCAAGAGGAGAAAGGCCTACAGGAATCGTATAGAAGTAAGAGTATCTATATTAACAGTGTGAACGTCGTCAGTTGAATGTCCAATTTTCAAACAAACTCGTCAATGTTGTTTACTGTAGTCGTAGATTGAGTAGCCCAGCTAGATGTTCAGACATGTATCAAATCAATCAGGCTTCATAGGTTAACTTTGTCCTCAGTGTGGGGCCTTAGACAGCTCAAATGCTCAATATTAAATATTAATCAAGTGTATTTCTTGTGACATCAAAGTCAGACACTGTCATAACTGTTTTCTATAAATGTGCAGATGTATATTTCACGGAAGAAATGTTTTATATCTTACTTCTTTCTTAGCTGTAATACTATGTTTTGAACCAGTAGTTCAAGTAAAGCTCTTATACTGTCTCTGTCAGTCTGTGCTGTTTATGTGTTGTTGGCATGATCCTCATGGTCAGTATATACCCTATCTATTAGCCCAAACTGATCAAATTACAGTATAAAAATTATGCCTAGAACAAGCCTACAAGCTGCAGTTTGCATGTGTTTAATGTGGTGTACACAAAATCGTCCAGATATTTTTGAGTTAGGGTTAAGGTTAGGGTTAGTGCATTAATTTGGGAAAGAGTATCGGTTTAGGGCAAGGGTATAAATTTAGGAAAGGGTATCGGTTTATGGCAATTAGGGTTAGGGTTAGGGGCAAGGGTATTAATTTAGGAAAGAATATCGGTTTAGGGCAAGGGTATTAATTTAGAAAATAGTATCGGTTTAGGCCAAGGGTATTAATTTAGGAAAGAGGGTAGCTTTAGGCCAAGGGTATTAATTTAAGAAAGAGTGTCGGTTTAGGCCAAGGGTATTAATTTAGGAAAGAGTGTCGGTTTTGGGTTAGAGTTAGGGTTGGGACCTGTTCATTTAACACTGAAAGACTAGTGCATATATATTTTGGTATGTTGTTATGGTTGGTTTTTAATGTTACTAAGAAGCGAGCGAGGGGTGTTGCATAAATGTATATACTAGTATGTTTAATAAACGAGCAGGAGTGTTTCATCACAGTTAAAACAAAAGGCGAAGCCGTGTTCAAAAACGACTTACAAAACGCCTTACTTCGATCACTTCACTGGCGTAATAATTTTAAGAAAATAAGTTTGAGCTATGTGCAGAGAAAATACAAGATGAAAATAGAGGAGTGGTTTATCATATTTACAAACATGGTCATGGTGGTGAATTTCTTTTGTCTTTGCTTCTTCGAATGAGTCTTCGAAGTAATTTTATGCTCTCCCAAATTTCACATGCGTGCTCAATAACTCAACTGGTCACGGTAAATTTATGATACGAAGCACTGGTTACATGCACTAGCGCAGAACGGGCAAAGAATTTTCTTAATTATAAATTATGAATGATTGATAAAGTATAAGCAAAAGGAGACGTTTATGTACCTAGCGAACACACAAATTATTAATGAATTTTGTTTTTGAGTTATTGAAGTGCTTATGACATGAAATTTCAACCAAGTATTTTATGACTCTATGTTGAAGATCATTGCAAACGATGGAATACCGAGTTTGTAGATCTTTGTTACTCCACTTCGTTCAGGAGATATTCGGGAATTGATTAGCAAGGTAACATATACGTATGACGTCACAATGCCCAATGAGTTTTCCAATAACTATTATTTTCTCTACAAGGGCTGAAAAAAAATATTATACCGGGCTTCACTTATGTATGTGGCTACTTGTAATTAAAACTATTTATCGTTGTATGTGTTTTGTAAGACGTTTAGAAAGTAATGGTCTGTACTGAAAACTTAATATGTAGCTATTGTGATGTCCTAACCATGTTATGTATTTGCATATCAAACAAACCTGAATATCCCCTTCCACATAGTTGGCATTACGACCCGCACGAGGTGTGAAGGATTACGTTTTTTAGCGGGATAATCAGGATGCATGCTTAATTAGGATGACATACACATACTGTACTTTGATAAAATACAGATATGCAACTGCGATATTCTACACGCCTTGGGCCTCTGATATTAATATTTAAAATAATAAATAGTTAGAATATGACAAAAACAATTAATGACGTGAAATTCAATAACTATAAAATCAGGCATCACAAACGAAAGTGCGCCAATTTCAAGTTTGTGTCGTGAGGATGACTGCGGACACGGAGATCGCTCAAAAGAAGGGGGCTCACAATGAAGCGCTATTACCGCGTATTTTCAAAATCACTGGATCCACAGAAGAATTGGTATGCGTACAATGATTCGCTAGATGGATACCCAAAGAATCGTGTTCATGGTCTTAACACGCTGCCCTGCGACATTCAACTGCTCGATTTGGCTGGTATTTACGACAACAAAGGGCGACGTGCTCCACCAAATTGGTTTTACAACGGCACCAGAAGTGCCGAGAATGTATATGCCATTTCAACATTTGGTATTTTGGTTATGGCGCTAAGAAAACGGCAAATTGACGGTGAGTTGTTTGAGAGCGAGCCATTGTCACAAATTTATTGCGCTGTGAACAAAGTAACCTTGGAGTGTCATTCGCCTGGCCACAACGACGGCAATACTGACACGAAAGACAAAAACAATGACGAACACTGTTTGAAGCCCTGTGACAAAAAACCCGACCAAATAACGATCATGAGCACCCCATACGGCTACCAGTCTGTTGTTCGTAGACTTGATGAAACTCCCGC
This sequence comes from Virgularia gustaviana, assembly GCA_025770025.1. Lineage (NCBI taxonomy): Eukaryota > Metazoa > Cnidaria > Anthozoa > Scleralcyonacea > Virgulariidae > Virgularia > Virgularia gustaviana. Next base: position 1,705 of record JAOTOK010086179.1, on the reverse strand, counting down.
CAAAATTCGAAGGTCAATGGCTTTTGCACGTGACACCTCCACCAGTGACATATTGGCCTCAAGGGAACTCTTGTCGTATGAAAAACGCACTAAAATGCGAAAAAAGGGACAAATCATAGAAACTGCCCTGAAGAATATGGCAACAGAGTTCAACGAAGATCCATTTACCATGTTGGGGAACATTGCGAGGTTTGATATGAAATCGGATATCGCTGGAATGCTCAAAGGCGCAACAGATGTGATCTGTAATGAACTTGGGGCAAAGGGATGCGTCGATGTTCTCTTATCAGACCTGAGGAAGGTGCAACTTTATTCATCATTACGTGTACCAGACTGGGTTTACCTCTTGACTAAAGTGCGAATGCGTATTTCAGATGCATCATGGCAGACGCTTTTAAATTTCACACAGCTGGGCAGGACAGGCGTAAGTTGAAGATCAAATATCCAGTATATATACCGCGGGTGTCCCCCCAAAAATGCCCAGGCCCAGGTTTGATTCATGACTTCAAAACTATTAAAGCTGTTAAACTGAAATAACTTTCATTATTAGATAAAGAGAAGATCATCTTAGACTTTGGTGTTTTACCAGTGGTCCAGTATACCTTACTTAAAAATTGGTTGAGATATTATTGTTCAAAATCGGTGTTTATGTAGTTATTAAACGAGTGATTTTTTGAAAGCAAATTACCAAATCCTACAACACCGTGTTAAACTGTCCAGTGATCGCACACTTCAATGGCATATTTCTTTTGCTTAGAAATTAACTGACGTACCGATTTTGCCAACCAAGCAGCAAATTTGTGCTATTAAGTACGTAGCTTTTAAAGCTACACGGAATATTATGAAAGTGAGAGCTTTGAGCGACCCTGTTGATGGAGGGCAGGTCAGCCTTACTTCTGTTTTATCTTGGTGCATTCGCGAAATGCGATTAAACAAGCTGGACGGTAACCATGTGAAGTTCAACTTGAAGTTAGATGGACGACCGTTTTGGGGTATGTGGAAGCGCAAGTGCTACTAACTTAATAGATGTATATATTACTGTATTACATGAATATACACAGACGAATATATACTTCATGCACTGTACAAAAAATGTACATGAGCTTAGAATACGAAATGGCAGATGGTTCCCAAACATAATACTGATCGAAAAGCGAAAGGACAAGCCACAAGCGATGTTTTTGTAGGTACATTTTAAAACTTCCAGGAACGCCCCAAATACATGAACCAAACATTATTCATGAAAACCCGTCAAAATCAAGATATGATAGAAATTATCATATACGTTTTCAGGAAAAGATCAAGTTTCGTTTGGAATTGTACCGCTAAATGTGCCACACTTGTCCTCACAGAGTTCCAAAGCAGTTTTTCCAGTGGCGATAGCCAATTGTTCTGAGACAAAGTAAGTTTCCACGGATCGCTCTAACGTTTATTAGTCACATTATCTTCACACGTACCTTCATTATTATGTATATAGTCGTGCCTGTGAACCTTAATTTGCAAAATATACATAAAAAAATGACACATGAACGTTTATGAGTATCAATACGGCGTTACAAACATTTGCAACAAATTTTTACAGGGAAAACATTGAATGTTTAATCAAAGATATCGTTTTGGAAAAAGATAACATAAAGGACAAGGGCATACAGGTTGATGGCAAAGACTACACTGTTCAATTTACAGGTTAGATATAAAACAATGG
>JAOTOK010086067.1:13486-24977 GCA_025770025.1 Virgularia gustaviana | reverse complement strand
ATATGTACTAAAAAACAGTACAAGGATAAAGGATATATCAAGTGAAATCTTTATCCTTATATTTTTAGATGTAATCATTATTATGACAACTCAAAAGAAATAGTATTATCTGTTTAATATGCTAAAACGTCCAACCCAACAAACAACAACAATATCTGACGATGTAACGTGTGAAACGTCATTGAAAATTAAAACCACTATGTTGTTCATACGTTAATGAATGTCTCAGATCAATTTATAACCCAAAACACAGTAATTTTGAACGAGTTTTAGCAATAAAGTGTCAAATACCGCCTCTTCTTGTAACACGTAGGCTGACATAAAAGACACTTACGTGTATCACATAATTATAATCATAATATATGGCTATTTATACTTTGTTGATGCCGATATTTATTAAACTACAAGCGAATTTTCACCAACTTGTTTGTATAATAAAAAACAGCAGTAGATTTCAGAGAACTCTCATAGTCACATCGACAACTTACCGTATCCCATATTTGAAGTTTTATTTGTTTTCCATCGATAGTAATCATTCGCGCTCCAAACTCAACGCCTAGAAAGTACAGTTGGAAAATCTTGAGTACAAATTCATTTATATTCAACTACTGTGGCATATGACAAAGAGACCAACCCTGAGGAGAAAGCTCGTCAAAACATTGGTCCTTACCGATTGTCAGATCGTGTACTGGTTGGAATCGTTTATCCGTGAACTGCAGAAGAAGACATGACTTTCCCACGCCTGTGTTTACAACGAGAAAGAAGCCAACATAAAGAAAAACTATTACATTTTTAACTGCTTTCTTCTATAATATAAATTACAGAACATGGCCGTGATCTCAATCAAAGCCGTGCTATTTCTGAATGAAGTTTAGCATTGTGCCGCACAGGAAATATTTTTGGCGGCAAGAAACCGTTTCTGCCTACCTGTGTCTCCTATAATAATGTATTTAAAAAGGTAGGCATACGACATTTTTCCAGCTGATTTCCAACCAAAGCGATCAAGCGTCCAAAGATCTTTTCATGTCAGCTCGCTTGACTAATTTATGAGTGACGTCATTACGCGCATGCTCATACACGTCTATCACCAGTTGCATGAAAACAAGCAACGTGTCACTAAAATGAGAATGACAAGTGCCCAAGTGAGCGCTTTACTCTTGAATTATTCTCGTTTTTCACTATCCACGCGAATATTTCGGTCCGATGTTAATAACTGAGAGGATTAAAGCAGTCGAAACACGTAAAATTACTACAGTTTAGCGACTATGATACAAATATGCGGTACAGCGGTAGTGTTTTTCATTGATGTATAATTACATCAGTACATCCGCAAAGGCAAATCATTAAATAAATATTTAAGAAGCTCGCTTACACTTTTGAATGCAACAGGCTAAAAACAATACAAATGTTCAATCCGAACAAACTGGCATGGCCAATATCGCGTGAGCCAAAACGGAAAACTAGTTTGCGAAAAACGCAGTGCTCCTTGAGCGCAACGCGCGTCAAAGTCAATTGACACGTGCCACATACACGCGTAAAGCCTAATGCCGGCTTATTTGCGTAATCGATGACGAGTGACACTTATAAAATCCCCCAAAACGTAAATGTTTCTCTTTTGTAATATCTGAGGGACAAAACACGTCCTTCCCTTCTTTCATGAGATTGATTGATTTACTGAGCTAAGACGACCCGTGGGTGACATTGCGCAATCGAGTGGAACGAGGACACCCTGCAGCGAAACGTAGTTGTAATCACTATATTTATTAAATTTCTTGGTCATGAGACCGAGAACTTTGTTGTATTCATACAGCCTGCGTCGACAGGCGTTTCTATTGAAGGAGGGACAAGTGGAGAGTTTTTAGGCCCATATCTTTCCTGTATATACGGAGCGGAGATAATAAGACCCTGGGAACGAGGTTGGTATATACGTAGGTATTGCTGAGAATTACTGGGAAGTCGGTATTGTGAATCAAAAGCAGTTTTTGAGATAGGATTGGTTGAGCAGTGTTGAATCAGGGCGTTGAACTTAATAACATAGGTTTCCATGTCGATTCCACAAGCCAAAATGACAAAGGCAATTGCCTAGTGTGCGCGCCGGTTTAAAACCTCACTCATAAAGGCCTGTGAGTTGTATCATAATCCTGAGTACAGGGTGTCTCAAAAAAAACGCAAACCTAAATATACAAGAATATGAATTTTGCTGAAAAATAACGTTATTTGAATTCCCCCATGAACTATTTCTGAAGCTCACGAAAGTTCAAAACAAAAAACGTAGCATTTCCAAATACGAAATTTCTTTAAAAATACCAGAACAAATGATGCAAGCTTGAAACAATTATCTACAACATTCATTTGTTATTATTATCCATACCACTACACTACAATATTAGGCTCAATAATAAAGAAGTTATAATTACTAGCAAATTAATTCTTAAAATATTTATAATGGGCTATCAATTGAAAAATTTCCTTATTTAACCAATTTGAATGCCTTCAGAAAAAATGTTTTCCATGAATGTACTTATTCGTTGAATGTGAAAGCAAAATTAGAAAATTTTACGCAGCTACCTAGGTTGTATTCATACATAAGGCTGCAAAAACCATGAGGCCTATTATTATTAACAAGATGCCGAGATTTATATATAAAAATGTCATTAGATTAGCATAAATATTACACAGAGTTGGAATGTTTGTCTATCTTATAAAAAATATTATACAAGCCTCCATATACACACAGATTACAACACATCATTAGCTGTGAGGCTCACGCATTAAATAGATATTTTATACAATTCCCATGATACCATGGGATGCTATCAATCGGAAAATGAAAATCACGTGACCATTAAAAATTTCAAAGACGACAGATATTCGAGTTCTTTTCACGGAAATAAATAAGCATTTTTGTCCAGTGATTTATTTCTCCGCCCACATAAACACAGCTCTCGTGAACCTTGTGCGTTTGGGAACAACTAAGGCTATCTAGGGATAAATCAAGAAGTCTCGGGATCCAATGGCATGCCGTCGTCGTCATCACTGTCACCCAGGCCCTCGCTTTGGTTATTTTCACTGTCACTATCGAACATCTTCTCATCGTCCAATCCTAAATGTTTGGTGTAGTTCAACGAAGTCGTTCCCAGGCCGCTAGGAAATCCGTTGAAACCAAACGACTCGGTGAACGTTGTCGACATGCTACCGGGCTTGGTTGCTGCCGGGAACGTCGTACTCGTGTTATCATATGTGAATGTCGAGGACTTTTGAGGACTGGAACTAGTACTGGTCGCAGGTGTCAGGGTGCTAGTTAAAGTTGGACTTGGCGAGTTCTTGGTCGGCGAGCTCTTGGTTGTCGTCATAACAGCAGCAGGATAGCCTGAGGGATAGCCAGGGGCATGTGAGGTTGGATTGGGATAGTTCACGATGGTGGAAGTGTTCGGGAAGTTCCCGTAGTTCATGTAGGGACTGGTGTTAAATTGGAACTCCGAAGTGTTGTTGAAGGGCGAGAGACCACGGACAGTGGGTGTCGTGGCTCCTGAGGGACTTCCGGATGCCGATGGGGGATTAGTGGGGGCATTCGAGGTTTCGAAGGGTGACGGGTTCTCAGAACGAGAGGATGTTGAACTAAGGCGCCGTGTTGGTGGTTGAGCGTCAAAATCTCGTTCATTTGTGTCCGTGGTCTGGTGAGAAAGAAAAACAAGAACTGATAAGCCGACAGTTACACAACACATAGAGAGACTCCAGTACTTCATGTAGAGTTGTGTTAAAATGGAGTATACGGATTTGTCTTTACATCACCGCTACCCACTCACCTGCAACACGGTCGGCCGGAAGGCTTTTGGTTCAGGCAGCTCGTCGGGCGAGGTCAATTGAGGAACAAGACGAGACTAAAACAAGATGAAATAAACTCTTCCAGAAAACTGTTTTCAAACGTACATGACTACATATTTAATAATAGTTATTTCTCTTACTTCATCAACAGCATTTTCAACTGACAGCCGCCGGTTCATCTCGGGATCACCAGCAACAAGCAGGGACTCTTGGGAACCATTCATCATTTCCGCTGGGTTACCACCAGTACTGGCAGCAGACACAGGGGTATAGACACCACCGGCTTTCGACCACTCCTGGAGTTGCTCACCACTCGGAGGTGGCGGTAGTTGCGATGGCAACGATACGTGACCGACCGTCCCAGCCTGGGCCGCAGCAGCTAGGAGTTTCTCCGCTTTGGACTTTCGTCCGCGTTTCTTCTTCTCCGTGACGGGTTTCGGTGGCTTGTCCGCCTTCTCTTTTCGCTGGCGTTTCTTCCTGGGCTTCCCTACTATACCAGGTTGCACTGGGAGGTTAGGAGGTTCCATATTCATGGGGAAGACCATATCTGGGTACGAGGGAAGTAATGTACCGCCAGTTAGGTCATCAACGTCGGCGCCACCAGCAGCAGCAAGGGTGGCGGGGACACCATCTACACCTATAGGTGAACAAAACTGTGTTTAGCTATTTCATGGGAAACGTTCACAGGAAAATGGCAACAAAAACATGCATTATCTTGTTGGGAAGATCTTCTTCCGCTGATATATAATCGCCCTTTACAGTTCATTGAAAACTGATTGATTCTTGGGATATTTTCATGCAACGTGGCGCATGCCATCCACCGCCATCTTGGATTAAGGTTTTAGCTCATTCTGTGACGTCGAAATATTTCAACTTACAACGCCGACGTTTTGCTCAACTCACGTTGTCTTCGCGTCGAAGACGAGTTTCGAAGGCTGTCGTAGTCAAAAACATGCAACTTTCTTACAGATTTCTTCCAGAACATGATAAACCATCCTACCTTCTCCATCCTTCTTTTTCCTTTTTCTATTCTTTTTCAAGGTGACTTTCAGTCCTTCGTGCTGAAATAAAAGAAAAACCGATAGAAATTATAAAATGATAAAAGATGAAAAGATATAAGATACAAAGGTGTCAGGGTGCAAATTGAGAGCAGACTTGTTCGAACAACTTGTGTAAAACATATAATATAATAGGAAGTGAAAACATTACAGAAGTACATTTAAAGAATGAGTCTCACATTAATGTATTGCGCGGTTGTGTTTACTCGTGACAAATTTTCTCCTGGATTGTAACAGGCGAAATAAAATAGACTATAATATATTCGAGGCATCGAACGTTGCAGAAAAACACACAAAAAATTCGGTAGGGACCAGACGACTCGTATTCGTGATCAGACTCGGAGTGAGTTTAAGTGAAATTAAGGGGCCCCATAATTGGAGTTAATACTCTGTGGGATTTCCTGTCAAGTATGACGAACATTGTAAATAAATAAATAAATAAATAGAGAAGACAATCTTAGCATCGGAGACACGTGTTTGTCCCATGTTTCTATGTCTTCTTCATTTATTCGTAAAACACGCTTCACTGGGGCACCAGATTTCCTATAGTAGAACTCGAAGCAGCCGACATCGCCACAATCGACTACACCAAACCAGTGAGCTACTGCGCCGCCATTTTGCCAGCACCCGAAAACGGCCGAACGAGCGCGCAATGCATCATTATAAGACCCATTCTTTACCGATATAATACGGGCAAGCACCCAATGATAGCTATAACAACGTTATGTTATCATCACCTTCGTCACTTTAATCACCTTTTTCACTTTAAACGCCTTCGACGCTGGATCCACCAAGGTACCATCTGGTCCGGGTACCCCGGCCGCCGGCGCTGCGAAGTTCGCGTCCATTTCCCCGTCGGGGAACGGCGTCGGGATTGGCTGGAACGCGGGTGTGCCACCGGGGGAGGCGGACATCTCGGGAGCAGCTTGATCGACAGATCTCTCGGCGGGTGCTCGCTCCGGTTTCGAGGGCCATTCGCCAGACATGACGCAATGACAGAGCTGTTGTACACGATGGAAGACGACACGATCCTTAGGCCACCATAGCTTCACCGTCAACGACTCGTACACTACTCCTGGGTTCATTGGGAGTCCAGAACCTTCGAGGAAGTTTGAGGTGCGTTCCACGAATGGTTGTAGTGGTCCAGAGCCAGGAGTAACGTTCTCCGGTGCTCGTTTGTCCATCGCTTGGACTGGTTTGTTTACTGCAGAGTTCTCAATTAAGGCGTTATTAGCTGCAGGATTTGAAGGCAGAGCTGAAACTTGTTTGACAAGCGAGGACAGAGCGTCTGAGCCGGGGATTGGAGGCAAGCCTTGAACGTAGTTCTAAACGAAACAGAATGCGAGATGTTATACTAGCTACAAGCGTAATAATACAAACCAAGTTCTAATGAAAAGTAAAGGGTGTCTGTTGATATTCTGTGTGTCCTTGAAACATACCTGCTTCTGGGAGATAGTTGACGAAGTTTCGTCGACATTCTTCCGAGCACTTTCCGTCGAAGGGATGCCATTTTCTGGAACGGGAACCGTTGGGGACTTCGTAGGTAGAACGGGGAAGCTCTGGTTATCGAGGGAACCTTCTTGGTTTTCGAGTTTTTCGATCTTCTCCAGCACGATTTTGTCCAGCGGTCGTTGCTCGAACGTCACCGGAGTGCTGTTCATGCTTCGTGACGTGGACTCTGGACTGCCACCATTTGTTGGAACGTCGTTAGGAGTACCTGGATGAAAACAAATCATGCAAATGTTAGAGCACAGTCATGTTATACGACGTGTAGTAAGTTACAGTGACAGGTAACCAATACCTAACGTTTTATCGTACCGCACCGTACCGCACTGTACCGTACCGTTTTGCACACGTTGGTCTCATTAGCAGCCTCTTATGTGTAAGCACCTCATCATGAGTCAGAACACTGTTTAAATCATTGACCAACGAAATCGACGAACTAATTAGCCTATCTTAGCCGCCATCTTTGGGGTGCTTTCCCATTCTTTACTGGCGGCACAAAAACGCAGGTACAATGCGAATGCTGGTATTTTCTTACATGGTTAATATATTGACAATACTGCGACTACGTTTTCTATTATGACTGCCATGTCACACTACGAGTTCACCAAAACGATGGCCTTGGGCGAAAGGTTAACTGAATAAGCATCATCGCCTTTTTTACTCACCAGTCATCGCCATGTGCTGAGCTTCCATTTCACTTTTTAATTCGTAAAAGGAAAGTTCTGGGTCCTCCAGGATGTTGAGATCAGTCCTTGTTAAACCGTGTCTGCAAGAAACACAGAACAATTAAACTCTCTTTGTAAAATTTTATTTATTTTCTGTACAGAACCTATAATACATAAAAATGCACTCGTTGTTTTTTTTTTGTAGGAAAACAGAGATGTTAACAAAGATGTCTTACTCGGAAATAATTCAAAGATAATGACCTTAAAAGAGATCTTACTTGGCTACACCGACTAGTAAATCTTTATCATGTTTATGACATTGCCACCAGGACGGCAGTTCAGGCGTGAGCTGGGCCAACTTTAACCGTTCATCAAGTGCAGGGTGATTCAAAACCTACATAAACAGTTCACACATAATTGTTTTACAATTTGTAATATTACAGTTTTTCATGAACTCGCGGGGAATAAATTATCTGAGATCTGCTCTCATGGGTGAAGAACATAAATGATTCAGAATATTGAAAATAAAAATAATGAATAGTACGTCTCGTCGAAGTGTTGTCATCAGTTCCACTCTCCGTAGACAGCGACTGGCCCTCTCTTCGGAAATAGGTTCAACATTTTGACCTGAAAAGACGGAACAGTCATTATAAACGCAAACCTGCATGCATAGTAAGACAATAAATGTATGATATCATAACACAAATATTGTGTTGCCCATGACAGCCTCATAAGCAGCCTCTTATGTGTCATGACTTCTTCATTGGTCATTCTCAGAACACTGTTTTAATCACTGGCCGTCCAGGACTTTTACGTGGACCTCGCACACTTGTTGGAGCGCCAAGTAAACACACCCAGGACTGTGGGGACCGGGGACGGGGGCAAGGCATGGATATTACAGACAAGAAGTGTTATCCATCAGTTACTACAACTCATGACGAATATAGCAAGTTACCTTGGATGATTTCCTCATCAGTTGCTCGGCCACAAACCCGTTTACACATGGCCAAGAAATCCCGGAAATACGTCGAAAGACGGTCATCGTTCTTTTTGTCGAGACGAGCCATTTGTCTAGAAAAAAATGACCAAATATTAGTCGAGCAAGAATTAAGGCTATATTCGCTATATAACTAGCTTTGCCTGAATATATTATTGAGCATGGTCGGTCGCTCGGTCAGTGGGTCGGTCGGTCGGTCGGTCGGTCGACTGGCTATTATTATAGGTTACCTGAACTTGTTCCAGTCATAGTCCCCCGTTGTCGGGTTAATATGGACACCGAAAGTGGATACGCAGCGATAAAAGTCCACCTCTTCTCGTTTGGACCACCTGAGAAGTAAAGAGAAATATTTAAATCAGTCTGGAATCGAAAGACTTGTGTTTGGGGACGAAAGGTCCATGCAGAAGACCTCGGCAAATGGATAGCATGAGAACATCTCTGAAGCGTTGCTCAACATACGGACAGTGCTGTGCAACGTAATAGTTTGACTGATCTATGATGAAGAAGTTTATAGAGTACTATAGTCTTACTTTTGGGCCTGCTCAGCTTTCTTGAGTTCTTTTTGACGAACGGCCTCTTCCACTTTCTCTTTCCTCCTGTTTTCCTGTTTGAGGAATAATTCATATTATATAAAACAAAGAAAATGGTCAAATAATGGCACATAACCTTCATACAGCCGGGATTTCCAGGGAAAAAACAAAACGCTGAGGTTGTTATGAAAAAGAGTGGGGAGTTTTTTCAAACTAGTCTTCTGTCATGACTGGACAACCACTTGAAAGTTAGCCAATCACAATACAGCTTTGGATGAGACTCGTCTTTTGATTGGACGATCACAAACCTTTTCAACCGCCACACGCTTCAGCTCCTCTTTTTTCAAGATTCGTTGAAATCCCGCCACAATTCGTCGTAACCTCGTGTTCAAATCGGACGGTGTCGGAAATGGCAAATAGTTAGGTGCAGGAGTGGTGGGCAGATTGTTCGTCGGAGGAGGATTGGAGCCTATAGAAGACACGAGAAAGAGCATTAAATAAGCATTGCATTTACCAAGTATTGTATTTAATATAGAAAGGTGTGGAACTGCACAGCTGTAGCAAGACACGTGGCGAGAAAGACATCAGAAGGAAGGCAGCACATGGTCCTATCATCAGTAATCAGATGGTCGTGACACATGCGTTCTCATCATTTGTCCGAAGATGACGGAGGTCATCAAGTACCTGACCCTAAAATGCACCGGTTTTGTTGCGTCCCAATAACGAAGGTTCATATAAACAAACTACAAGCTCGGCCTTATATGTTCATGAAGAAGTGAAAAAAGGCCAATCATGCGAGGACAGCTGCCTCGAGCCCGGGCGAGCCTCTCCCCGTAGCGTATATATACAGTACTTTGATGTGAAACATATAACCTGTCTGATGGGAGGTAGCAAGAAAGCACTGTTCGTGCTTTCCATGTCAAACGAAACCAACTCAAGCTAAATATTTACCTTGGACAACTTCAGCCACCACTGGAGGCTTGGGGACTACTTTCTGCTCGGTTGTGACGTCAATGGCTAGGTTAGGTGGCCGTGTCTCCTACAACAACAACAAGCATAATTTCCGAAACATCAGATATGCAAAGATTTGGCAAATAAGGTGGGATTTTGACGGGAGTAATTGTATTATTCAGCTTTGATCAGACTGTAGGATGTCATTCATGGTAATCAGTAGTCTAACATGTATAATAATACATCATTTCAAAGCTTGTATAAAAGCTTGTATTAAAGAAAGAATGAAAGAGAGAACGAAAGAAAGAAAGAGAAAAGAAAGAAAGAAATTTTCCAGACGCTCTTACTTTTCCCTCCACATCAAATTCCTCATCATCCGTCTCTCCATCTTCCCCCTTTCTGTCCTGCGGTGTTGGTAACTGATAATCCGGATCATCCTTGCTATCATCATCCTCTCTATCGAACGATCAAATACGTAAACAAACAGTCAGCGAATACATAGACTCTTACTGGCAACTGCAGCATCACGAGAAACCGCAGGAGAGAGAATAGTTAGCGTCGCAGGACATACCTTCCTTCAATAGTATCCGCGGTTGTAGCTTCCTCGTTGCTCGTCGGAGGTCCACACTTGGCCAAGAAACACAAGTAAGGGTCTGCTCGGATCGCGTTATACCGCTCGTAACCTGAAAACAAACCACGTTACATGTAACTTGTGCGTGAGGGCTCTTCTCCACCTCCCTGAAGTTTCGATAATGCGAGAGGAAGACCAAACCAAGCAGTAATCTTCGTTTAGGAAGTATAGATATACAAACTATGCTAAACCAGGACGTAATGTAGCGTACAGCTCTTAGAGACCTACCATGTTTGTACACACCAATAACTAAAGACTTGTCTGCGTCAGTGTCCCACCAGTCCGTTGGAGGATCACCTTCTGTCACTGGAAGGTTTACATCAACCTCACTAAATAACAAGAAACTAATCCGGTTATACAAGGGCATCGACGGAACCTTGAAGCTTGGTATACCTCCAAAGATGTATGCTATAATCAAATATAACAACATCTATTGAAATAGTATAGTTATGTTATGTTATACCTCGCAGAACAATTATTTTTCACAGCCGTCTCCATAGGACCAATTACTTCACATCTCATAATATACAGCAGTCTGACCCGTAGAAGAATTCTGAGAGAAGGGAAAAGAATGAACATGGTAAGTTTAATGGCGGGAGAAGCAGGCAGGGAGACAGGCAGAGAGGCAGGCAAAGAGGGAGGCAGGCAGACAGGCAGGCAGACAGGCAAGGAGAAAGAAAGGCACTTGGGCTGGCAGGCAAGACAGGCAACAAAAGGTACGCCGTTCAAAAACATTACAATTTCGTACTTGTTGCAATGATGTCGAAGATGTTTCTTGTATCCCTCGTCAAGGATCAATAATTCTGGGTTGATACTCTTCCAATCACCGATGGCTTCTAGCAAAGCAATCGCACTTTTGTTCACCGGTTTTCCACTCGACTTGTTTTTCTTCGACGACTTCTTCGACTTCTTGCCGCTGCTTTTCTGGAGTGGCATGTACGTAGCATCAAGTTCTTCGCTGGGCAGTCTCTCTCGCGTCAGGACCGGCTTGATAAGCTCAAGGATAAACGATCGAAGTTTTTCGTCGCCGCGGTACGCGTGAACACAGAACAATAAGATGGACCTTGAGATCGCCTCGACTTCGCGCTCCACAAGCTTGCGTTTACGAATTGCGTGAATGATGTCTTTCCATCTTTCCCATCTGTCCAACACAAAACAAACCAAAATAAGAATTTCGACCGTTCTTTACTCTACAATCCTATTGATTTACTCACTCTTGACAGGGTGATCGATTAATCTACCGACTAACCGACCGACTAACCGACCGACTAACCGACCGACTAACCGACCGACTAACCGACCGACTAACCGACCGACTAACCGACCGA
>JAOTOK010086067.1:2888-13386 GCA_025770025.1 Virgularia gustaviana | reverse complement strand
CCGGGTGACCGGCTGACTGACCAACAGGCTGTCTAACCAACAGGCTGTCTAACCAACGGGCTGGCTGGCTAATTTTTAAAACAAACTAACTTACCCGAACACAAGCAGGTTTTTCTCAACCTTGAAACACTCTACTCGGGTCCAGGCCCTTCTTTTCGGCTGCGGTGCCTCATCGTCCGAATCCAAATCGGAGAGTTCAAAGTCGACGTCGTCTTCTTTACCATAACGTTTGGTCTGCTTTCTTTGACGAGGCGCGTCAATAATACGCTCATCCTACATAACAAAGAGATTAGGACCGGTTACTTAGTATTCGCCAGTACATAACATCATGGAAATTACAAAACTAGACCTTGTTGAGTAGTTCGTCAACGTCGATGTCGGCTTTCATCGCCCATTTTCGCCAGAAATCTGGATCATCGATATCAATATCGTCTCCTTTCTTGGTTGCCGTGAAACTTGCCTACAATATATCAGACATTGTGTAAGAAAACAATCCATTTTATGATACCATGCTCCTAGGTGGAATAAGTCCCATGATCCAGGGACTTACTTGTTGTTTATTTTGCTTATCTACATGCTAGTTAAGACATCAGAAGGAAGGCAGCAACATGGTATTTCATCAACAATCAGATGATTGTGACCCATGCGTCCTCATCATTTGTCCTCAAAACACTTGTGGGATCCGAGATTTACAATTGCGCATGCGCACCGCGTCTTACTACGAATGTGCTTCTGATTTTGTTGTCAACATAGGTACAGCTAGCTATACGTATAAGACTTCTCATAAAGACATTAATTTAGAGGAAAGATGCTGTAGAGTAGATGATACCTTAGCAAAAGTGGAACCTTGACCAACTGAGTCGATCGTGATAACTTGAGTACGTCTCTCAAGAATTTGATCAATGTCTTCTTCGCAGAACCTGAAGGAAAACGAATCAATGAGAAGTTTCAGTGATGTCGCCGTCTCGCTGTTGGCATTAAGGAGTAAGCATTCGTTACATAACCCCCTCATTGTTAAACAAGATTCTACAAAAGATCACAGTAATGTAAGGCCTCTTATGAAGTGGTCTTGATTTCTTTATATAGCTATATCATGGAAGACATCAGAAGGAAGGCAGCACATGGTCCTATCATCAGTAATCAGATGATCGTGACACATGCGTTCTCATCACTTGTCTTTTTATGTCTTCCTTGCACATTATTTTATTGAAATTGTTCATCAAAAGCAGCGTATCTTGCAACTTACTTCGAGCTGGCTTCATCGTCATCCATGACAGCGCCATAAGCACCTTTTCTCAACAGGTCTTCAATTTCCTTCTTCGAAAGGGCCGGCTAGAACAGAGACAAGAACAATGTATTACACCATTTTTCGCGAAAAAGATAAACACCATGTTGTACGTATATACTAAGACGTAGCTATGATGCTTGGCGGCTACGCAAACGTGCAGAACAACTCTCAATAGTATAAGAAGAATGGTTTCCATTAAGGAGACTTACATTCTGTCCTGGCGTTGCAGTGTTTCCTCCATTGGAGCTCATCGACTGCAGTACAGCCTTGTCTAGACCAAGTTTCATGCTAGCTCGATCAAACATTTCTCTCTCGTACGAGTTTCTCGTGATCAGACGGTACACCTTGACTGACTTCGCCTGCCCAATACGATGACACCTGGCCTGCGCCTGCAGGTCGTTCTGCGGGTTCCAATCGGAGTCGAAGATAATCACGGTGTCGGCAGCTGTCAAATTGATACCCAGACCGCCTGCCCGAGTACATAACAGGAAGACAAAACGATCAGAGTCCGGTTTGGAGAACCTGTCGATGGCGGCTTGTCGGAGGTTACCGCGAACACGACCATCGATACGTTCATAAAGATGTTTCTTGCAAATGAGGTAGTCCTCCAGGATGTCCAAACAACGCACCATCTGCGAAAATATCAACACCTTGTGCCCACCAGCTTTTAGTTTCGGTAACAGTTTATCAATGAGAACAAGTTTACCGGATGCTTCGATCAGCGAAGTCAGATGAACTGTCTCTCTCATGCTCTCACTGGTAACATTGGCCAGATATTCACCAACGATCTTCTCCTCGGCACCATTAATCAAGAAAGGATGGTTACAGCACTTGCGAAGTTCCATCATCGTGTTCATCAAGTTCGGCACGTTAGAAGTCGACACAGCGCCTTTGCTGAGGAACGAAAAATTCCGCTCCAAAATGGCGCGATAGAACTTCTTCTGTACAGTCGTAAGTTCAACCTGGATGGAACAAGAAATGACGTTAGCAAACCGAAAACTTAGCTAAACTTAGCGAACCCGTTTGCAATGAAACATCTGGTAGAAACTGCTAGAGAAGAAATCAGAAAAGCCAACGGTAATGTTTAGGCAAGAAGCAAGAAGAAAAAGTGGTGAAAATAGCCGAAGTTTCAAGCAAATCAAGTATTTCACTCTGATTAATCGGAAGACCTTCTTCGTTCAAAACGGCAGTTATTTTCCCTACTTTTGGCAAATGGTTTACTAGTACCACTAGCTAAATAGTGTTACGACCGTTTTTTAACTAGAAATTGGAAAGTTCATCAACTTTTGAAATTATGGAAATTTTTCTCCCAAACTAACCTCAACAATCGTCTCTTGTTTGGGAGCCAAACTTTTCTCAACGTCTTCCTTCATTCGACGCAACATCATTGGTCTCAGTAGCTATAGGAAACAATAAAATAAAACCTAAAGTAAACTATAACAACAAAAGATGTAGAAACGTTACATATACTATCGATATCAATTGTATTAGACAAACAACCCGGTCAGCGGCTATTACCCAAACTACAACACAGCGGTACACGTACGCTCTAGTGTATCTATTTTTTCGTATATTTCGCAACATATGTGAAACCATGGTACCACTGTACTTCGATAAACCCCGATACTTACAGCTTGTAGTCTTTCAACTTGTGTCTCTGTTTTTAAGTTGCCAAACTCCATGAGAAAAGCAGCTTGGGAAGGAAACTGAACGGGCTCCAGAAAGTTCAGCAAACTAAACAGTTCATCCACGTTGTTTTGTAATGGCGTTCCTGTCAACAGAATTCTGTGTTCCTGTAAGAAATAATAAGAAAAAGACGTTTAAACCTGTAACATGCTTGCTGTAGAACACCTGATATGGGGGAACAAGGGGGCGTGAAAGTTTCGGATGATTTTGGACGAGGTTTCTGTAGCGACTCGCGAAAACGAGTGATGTTAAACGACAATTGCAGCTTCCCATGGTGTACATATACAAAGAAAAGTGATCTTTGTTTTTGACTTGTTTTTTAGAAAGTTGATGTAAATAGTTTTATGAGGGGCCGATGGAAAAAGCTGTTCCGTTACTTGTAAGGTAGACGAGGAGTTTCTTACCATTTGAAGATTATTCAATCCCTCAAGCAGTTTACAATTCCTGTTTTTCAGTCTGTGAGCCTCATCAATGACGACCACTCTCCAAGGAATACCGCTTAAGAGCATGTTGTCAGCTAAAAAGTCACAAAAGAACGTTCGAACTGATACAAATGTCAATTCCTAAGATTCTAATTGACAGGAGTGGCAATCTGAGATCTTTAGATCTAATGGAAATCCTTGATTCAGATTCTAAAATTCCAGTTTGCTTGAAGACAAAAGAGCTTTTCATATTGGAAAAGTATTTTTTCATTTACGGCGTGTGAACGCAAGTTCCGCGAACTAGTATCACATTTTTTTTGCAAATTTACCGATTAGTATCTCGTAAGTGGTGATCAAGACGTTAAATTTGTACACTCCAATCACGGGCTCTCCCTAAAGAGTAAAAAGAACAAGAAAATGGATCGAATGACTTTTTATAACCAATAATTCAAACAAGAAAACTTGAAATTGAGCTACCATTGCGCAAAGACCATTTACTGTACCTCATTCCCGCGAAAGTAAAATTCATATTGCTGAATAAGATGGCGACTTGCAGCGCTATTTTTAAAGAAGAAACCAAACAATTATTTCAGGATAGAATATTAAACAAAATTTCAGTCATTGATAAACCTAAAATCAAATAAATCGAATCCCATAAAAGTTCATTTATAAACTGTAGGTAGTAATTAGTTTAATATTATAAATTTTTTCACCTTCCATGGTGGACAACTACATTCACTTCACTCCAAGTTTCAAACTCTCTTTGCCAGTTGGCAATGGTCGACAAAGGAGCAATCACAAGAAATGGTCCACGGATACCATATTGCTAGAAATGAAATTACAGGCAGCTGAATTGAATGAAACTTTCATCACTTCAAGAAGCAACAACCTCGTCCTTAGAACAATCTCGTACCAACAACCTCATCATGTAAACCGGGCTTTAGAGAAAACCCTGGATGAACTGACTAGTTAGTGACTACAATCTAGTTCTCATACCTGCACATGAACAAGGAATGTCAGACTTTGGATGGTTTTTCCAAGACCCATTTCATCAGCAAGGATGCAATTTTGTCTAAATGGCCATAGAAATAGACAGAAAAATACTATATGAATTACAACAGTACTATATGTAAGGAACATGACCATATACAATCAACAATTGTAATGTAAGGGTCAATACAACAGTGAAACAAAACAATAGTGAAACAAACAACTCACCCATTGTACCAGCAAAATGTAAGCCAGTTCAGTCCTTCCAGCTGATATTCTCGTAATGTATTTGAGCCCTTATAGACTGGTGTTTGGTCAAGCTTTCTCCACTCTGATGGATGAGGTCGTCTCAGAAACTACAGTAGGGAAAACATAGAAATATTCAACATTTATAGCAAAGATGCTAACACACAATAATTACATGTCTTTGCAAGCTGTGCATTATAACAATATGACCATCAAGGAGATGTAGTAGATCTGGATTGAAAATCCATCTCCATCAACTCTTGATATTTCAGTTCCTGGTCTCTAAACCAAACTTCTATAATAGTCCGATCCTGGTTTACTCAATTGGGGAAATCCATGATATATCAAAGTAAGAAATAAGTAAAGTTTCAAAAGTACTGTACATTTCCCAATTACCTGTCTCTCGTGTGGAGGAGGTATAATTTGATTTTTCCTAAAGATTTTTATTGTTTCACCATCCACATTAGCCTAGAGAAATATTAAAATAATACAATTTAACAAAACGTTTCATTGTTTCACCAATTACATTTTAAAATTACCTCAACTTCCCAGGTGCTCTCATCATAAGGCAATGACCTCCATTTTACCAAGTAATGAGAAACAGGCTGAAACAAATGCAAACATAGTTCTTGTAATACAGTGTAGGCATATGATACTTGACTAGACTGTTGCATGTGAAAGAGCAGAACTTCGGAGATCAAGAAACATATTTTACATACCTCTTGACTGGCTTGGTCAACACCAGTGGACACATCAAGTACTCTATCTACTTCTACGTAATCAGGGTTAAAAGGTTCATCATCAAGCTGAGAGAAAACATGAAAAAATAATAAAATGTCTATGAGAGCAAAAAACTGTGGTATGAATTATGCAACAGGGATTATGGAGGTAGTAGTAAGATACCGGGCAACAAACCTCATCTGGAAAAGGCATGGAATTTCTTTTCATAAAGTATCTTTTAATTTTCATTTGCACTCTTTTATCAATTTTTGTAAGTTTCTCTGCCGTTGCCCACTCACAATGTAGATAAGAACTAGAGAGAAACAGATACTTTATGTTACTTGTTGTTACCAAGTGATTATGCCATATATATTATCCTTGGTAAAAAGTAATAATTTAGTATTCTCCGTAAACATTACATAAAACATGTCAATTTTGTCTTCTTACTAGTTTTTATACTTCACAAGAAATTCCTCAGTTGCAAGCCCTTCATCCTATAAGATATAATGACATTGATAAATCAGCTCATCATTAGTTCATGTTTATTGAATTATTCAATTATGACATTTTAATAAGACTATTTAATTACACAGTCATGGTACTAATAAATAATACCAATTCACTATAAATAATTTTGATTATTATTCAGGGTCCATACAATACAGCAAATTATTAAATATAAGCACTTTTCAAGAGCTTTTAAGAACATATTTTAGAAAATTCAGGCACTAGTAAGACCAATCACGTTTCACCAGTAGAAAAAGTAATGCAAAAATACACTTTATTAGTCAACAAACATGAGGTTTTACCACCAATAATAAGATTAAATTATACCTGCATGTCATCTCCTTTGTTTAAAAACATTAGATCAAGGAAATTTAGAATTCAAGAGCTTTCAAGCACTCTTTATTAAATCAAGGACTTTCAAGTCCTTGAATTATTTATTTTAAATTCAAGGCCATCAAGGGACATTTAATTTTCATCTGAACTCACTGATTAATGATAATTAATTTAAATTAATTATCACTGATATCTCTTTCACCATGTACTACTGATGTTGGTTTTAATAAGATGGTAACAAGCAGTTAAGAAACACACCGTTGTAATCACACGAAGAGCCAATATTTTCTCAACTGTCAGAGTCTCCTCTTGGATAGGAATATCTTCAACAATACCAGCATCCAAAACTTGTTGCCCTTCATTGTTCACTTTTTCTCCCCCATCCTCTTCCTCTGACAAGTTGTAGTCAAAATCATCTTTGTAAGTCTTCTTTTTACGTTCACGTAATGATCTCCGCTATATTAAATTATTTCAATAATTAAATATACATTTTTTTGGTTTCCCCAATCTCCACAAAAAATATCTGTTTTAAACATTCAAAAGATCACGGGCGGCAAATAACAAATCTTATCAGTCTTATTGTTGCTAGCAAAGTTACCATAGGTAACTATTTTATTATTGATTACAAATATACTACTTTGTTATCTGTCTAACACCAGAAATGTTACATGCAAAGGAGAAGCTTCTAAAGCCAAGCACACATCAAGGAGTCACATGTAGTGTACATGTGCTCCAATATGGTTCTCATAGACTTATATGCAATCTTAGATATACCCAATACACTGATATCATAAATTTATAAAAGCAAATGACAATGTAGTACTCCACTTACAGTAATACTGGAAGGATTGTGGTATTCCTCACTAAATAATCCAGGTGACGTAGGTGGAGACAGTTCGTGGTCATCCGAGTCCTTTCTTTGTCGATTGATAACTGGTTTACTAAGAACAGTAGCAGGTGGCCTGAAGAAAAACAACTCCCAGAAATAAATATAACTAGTAAAACAGATCACCACCATCATGCATCTGATAACCCTGCTGTAGAGACAGCATTTTACAAACGGAAAATAGTATGCAACAGAATAGTTATTTTAGATTCTGTGTGATGTTCCATTGTTGACCAAGACCACAAAAACATTGATGACCAGAAATAAGACATGTCCTCTTTTTTTCAGAAGTCACTGGTTATCAGATATTACTGATAAATTATATGATGCTGAGTAACTTTGAAGTTACCATGTCAAAAAGTTATGCAGAACAATAATAGTACAACCATTCTCAATATGTACAGTGTCTAATATTACATATAATTAAAGACATGAGAAGCAAAGCTAGATTTACTCGGGTGGCATCTGAGGCTCTGAGCTTGCACCAGTGGAATACCAGTCTATTGCTTTACTGAAAACCGATACCCTGGTAGCAGTGAACAGGTATCCCAAAGGTGTCAATTGAAAATACAATCAGCTTTTACAAGTGGACATTCTCTCATTCTCAGAAAGTAGCATACAATTTATAAAACATTATCCACAGTGTGTATAAATTACAAAAATATCCTACAAGAATATCTCTCCAAACTAAAGAGAACTACTGTTGAATTTTCAAGAGATTTTACTATTACTGTAAATCTACTTTTTCGAGAGCTTTCTAAACATTTAAAATTAAAACATCTATTAGTTTGATATGTTAGATCTGTCTCATTATATCTAGAAAACTCTTGTATGGTTTAGTATCATGGCAGATAACTACTTGCATGAAGTGCATTTGAGTTATTTTTATGAAAAAAGTTGCTCAACATGGTTGTTTTTATGAAGTAATATCCAGCCACAAGGATACATAATTCAACAAATAATTCTATTTTTAAGACCATTCAATATAATATTATCACTTGTATGGATTTTTTCATCAGATATTTAAGTGTTATGCTGGGCATGTAAAGAAGACATGAGTTACTTACTTGGATGAACTACGAACAGTCTTTGGGAGTTGGTTTACAATTGATGGTGGCAGAACAATAGGTTCAGCAGCTTTTTGCTGTGCAAGCATGTCTTGTTTCATGTCATAATTCATAGGACCTTTTGCAGCAGGGCTGTAAGCTTGTCCAAAATTATATTTCATTTGGGGATCCACTTGATAGTTCATAACATTGTTCATCAAAGCAGATTTAGCAATAGCCTCTGCAACAATCCGGTTTGCCTTGTCCTGTTGTTGTTGTTTTAATAGATTAGCATCATAGCCAAGTTGTGTGGCTTGGAAAGCCTTCTTTTGTCTCTGTTGGTCCATCAAATACATATGGTACAATCGACTGAATTGTTGTTGCAGTTGTTGTAATGGTTGATCTCGCCCTGGTGGTGGCAAATCCCTCACCTGAGCAATTTGCTGTTGCAGTCGTTGTAGCTGGTACAAAAGATGAGCACTTTTCAGTTGTCCAGATATCTGGCTTGGGGATTTGTTTGCCATTTGTTGTGGGTAAGGTGATGGTTGCCTCACAGGGTAGCCACCATCAGGAAACTGTCGTCTCATCATATATTCCTGTGGCATTGATACTGCTGGTGACGCTTGAGAGAATGGATCTGGTGATTGAATAGGTTGTTGATTTTGCAGACCAGCATGTGGTTGCTGGGCATTTTGGTACATGGTAGCTGGGTTTTTTGATGCCAGAAATGGATCTGGTGATGGTGTGAATGAACTGCCAGAGGTGGGGAAACCTGATAAAGAAGTTGCGGTGTTGGATGAGGAATCAGATGAGGGTGATGTAATGGGACCACCAACTAGATGATGAAGTTTGTTAAACGGTTCTTGTCTATTCATATCTGTGTTGAATTGTGGTGAAAGAATACCAGCTTTGTTTTCGTTGTTCATTTTTGGTGTAGAATTACTGATATCGGTCAATGTTGTTTTACCTTGTTGATTTATAAAAGGGTTTTGTTGTGATTGTGCTAACATTGGATTAGTTTGTTTGTTAGTCATAAAGTGTTGTAGTCTTTGAATGTTACTTTGTTGTTGCTGCTGGCTCATGGTTGGAAATGACTGTGGTCCCATAGACCTTGTTGGCATTCCCTGCTCCGGAGATGGCTGTTGTGGAGGTGTGATATAGTTCCCATAAGAATTGGGTTTTCCTCCTGGCCAGGGTGAGCTTGGAGAGGTTGCAGGTCGTGGTGAACTATACTGTGTTGGTGAAGGCATGTGCATTGGCATTCCTGGGAAATGTTGTGGCTGCTGTGGGGCTGGTTTGCCTGGAGCTGAGTTTGGGAAGGTTGCATTCTGCTGGCTCAACATCGGGTTAGCTGCATAGTGGCTCAATTTTTGTGAAAATGGTTGAAACTGATCGGGTGGTGACTGGCCATCCAGATGGTGCAGTTTCTGGTGTGGTGTCCCTTGTGGTTGACGGTTGCTGAAATTCTGGTATGAATCCATGTTAAAGAATTGGTCAGATGATGTCTGCTGGGACAGTGAGGTTGATGGCATATTATTGATCCCAATTTCGTCCAAGAAACCTCCACCTGGACCACTTGTACCAACCAAGTTCAAGAAATCTGAAGGGTCAGCCATGCCTGGCACAAACCATCATAGATATATCCAATAATCCTTAGATAATAATCAACAGTTTTGCCAAAACAAATAACTAGCGAGGGCCTTTTCTACTAGCTAAAGTCATTGTTTACTATAAAGTCTCAATTACTTGAACCAATTTCAATATTGCTAGTCCTCCTCTGAACATAAACAAGCCTGTATGAAACAAAAAGATACAAATAAGCTTCATAACCAACGTCTAGTGCGTAAATTTAGTAATTTTGTACAGAGTATTTCCACAGTTACCTAACTAGCATGCATACTTTGTACTTTGTAGGAAGCAGCAAGCTGCTTGGCTTTCTGACATTTGGCGGCTGATGGCAAATAAAATTCTTACGCAAACTGTCTTTGTGTATATTAACGAATTAAGAAACACACAGTAAATACATTGTCAGAGTGATTTTCAAAAGCATGTGGATGGCAGACTAATGTAGGGAAGCCATTTTCGGGGACGAAATCGCGCGAGAGAATGAATGTGTGATGTCACCGGAAACATAAATATAAAATACAAGTGTAATGGTTTCTTTTTTAAGCTCAAACTCTCCTCTGGTTGGTAGCAAACGATTCCTTATCAATCAATAAGCCTAAATCGCTAGTTTTGGATACATCCTGCAGCCAGACAACATGGAGAAACATATATTGATCGGATAAAACACAATGGTCGCCCGGGATCGTCGCACAGATTTGAAATGGAGTGACGACGGTTTGAAAGCGAGACTAATTTGGCCGTGCACCAC
>JAOTOK010085956.1:0-11534 GCA_025770025.1 Virgularia gustaviana | reverse complement strand
TCTATATATAGATCAGTGGTTCCACCTTGTCTTGCCAACCCACAATGCCTGATGCGATCGAATCGCATGGCAAGATATGGCAATTCACCCGCGCAAGGAAGACAACGTTGTATTATGCAAAATGCGGGAGACGTCAACATTTTTAAACCTTTCAGCAAAAAATAAATGACAATAGCATGTATGTATTGCTTCACAGTTAATAGATTGCTTTTAAGGCGGATTTTCACTAGGCGAAATTTTTAGAACGAACAGAAAATTTCTTTTGTCTTAGCTAGAATTAGCGTTCGACTGGCACTAAATCGTGATCTATTGAATTTTGACAATAGAATTCGGTCGAAAATGTTCGCCTAGTGGAAAATCCGGCTTTACGGTTTGTCAACACGGAATATATAGCAGGACTTATGAATGTCAGGCTGGCTACGCCTCAAATAAAATGAACTTTTAAAGGTTTATTCTAAATTGATTTAGTATGTCAAAAATATTAATAAACAAAAATAAATAGAACTTCGATTTAGTATCACCTCACGAGACGGTATAATACAAATATACCGATAATAAAATACGCGAGTCGAAAACAGCTGTAAATTATGCTATATATTATTGCCAAAGCCTACGCACATAAGCCAACTTTGTTTCTCAAATACTCGGATTTTTCAAATATAAATGATTATGATTCCAGTCTTACCTTATTCCACCTGCGGTAAAAGCAAGAACCATGATAGATAAGCCGTGAACGAGAGGTATAAACGATGCCACGCTTCCAACACAACAAACTCCAACAAAAACAAATATTAATACTATCAAGAACTCGGCAAAACAAGGTCGAATGTACTTCATGAATATCGACTGTTTGGAAGCTGCAGAAGTCCCTCGGTTTTCTCGGCCATGCTTCGTCCCTAAGCCGTTTCTTGAATTTATATTCGTTTCAGCCATGATTTAGAAGACAGCTTCCTTCACACTATATAGACGAAGAAAAGTTGTTTGAAACGGCGCTTGCTTGATTCGCACGTGGTTAGCTTATTTAAAAAATTAAAAGTTATGCCAAATATTACCTGATTCACTTTCCCGGAGATGTTAGGAAGACTAAATTGATTGTGCAATGATTAAATTCAGCGTTTGTCTTGCGTTAACATACGTTTATCGCATCCAAGGCGTTTGACGTTGTTAGTTTGCTTACATCATGCGTACGCGCGTCGTCGATCGCCACTAGTTTTATTCAAATAAAATTGTTTTCAATAACAATGCTATGACAATATTAATTAATTGATGGAAACACATTGTTCAACACAGGAGAAAATAGTCCAATTATTATCAATGCCCGCGTATATGGTAATTGATACACCGGATAATTAGCGAACGTTTAACGACTCAAAAACAATAAAGCTTGGTGAATGGAAATATTGGGAATCCTAGCTGATTTCTGTATTATATATTTGTTTCATATTTTGATATCTTTTTAGGAGATCGCTATCTAATGCTTAGCTCAGGATTCGTCGTTCAGTATTATTCTCTTAACCATCAAAACCGCCATAAATAATGATTAACCGAAATCTACAACGAAACCTCAATGTTTACTGGAAAAGAAACGACATAGTGAAGTGCAAACTTGAAAACTACATCGTATGTCCGCCGAGACACAATTAGGGACCAATTTATTGCAACGGCAACAATGAGGAACGCGGAAGCTTCAGACATATGTCATTATTTTAGTGGGAAATAATGTTGTGACATGTTGGAACAGCTTGGCATCTTCGTGTTGTTTACACCAAGGCTTTGCGTTCAAGTTCATTGTTTGTAAATTGCTTTAGGCCGTTTAACACTGAATTTTGTTCTAATCTTATTTTATTTAAGTTACTTGTGCGAATTATTGAGTGGTTTGTTAAATAACAAAGTCGTTTTTTACAAAGTCGTCTTATTTACTTAACAGTACTCTAACTTTTTATTTTGTATGTACGGATATATACTTGTTCTACGTCTCGTTGTCGCCAACGTTTTCGTTGCGAAAATTTGAGAAAATTTAAAGTTTATGTATGTAGCTAAGATTAAAGCGAAACGTACGGGCGTACATATGAGGTGCGATTGTATGGTATTGGCTTCATAGACTTTCCTAATTTGTTTGAATACCATCAGATGAACGATAATATACGAATCCATGACCACCCGACAACTTAATAGAGTATGCAAATAGCAACTCGGCCGAAATTATATAAAGACAAGAACATCAACATGACCACAAGTAACGTTTGTGACACTGCAATTTCTTTTACCCAAACTAAGAGAGCCTCATAAGTCGTTTACTTCAGATCGATATGATTCGTTCGTTTCAGGACACATGAACACTAAATTCATTATGATTTTTTAGAAATGAAAAGCGATATTAACTTTTGCATTGTATTTTGTCTTATGTCAATATATACGGCATCGACTTGTAGTCCTGGGACAATAATTGATATCAGTAATTATTTCTTCTAAAACATTCTAAAGGATTGTAAATGTTTTGATAATAAAAGCTTAATGTCACCATTTGGCAGTCTTTTATTAGAGTCTTCATTCGTAGTTATTTCCATGTTGTTTCCATGGTGATTTCGTATATTATCGGTGATAACATATTCTGAAGAATAATGTCATCCTGAAAACCGAAGATATCAGTCAAACAAGAAGCATTAGTTTGAAATGTGTAATATTTAACACATTTCAAACTAATGCTTCTTGTTTGACTGATATCATCGGTTTTTAGGATGACATTATTCTTCGGAATATTATGTTTTATATTATACTACTCGAAAGATTATTAATTACAACTAGTCTAGAAACATCAGCTCCTGGAGTTTATACTTCTCGAAGTAGTCTGAAACCGAGAAGTAATGCAAAGTAGTACTAGCCACGAAATTGGCAGGGCGTCAAGGATAGCTTCGATCGTTTTCTCGAAATTTTTGTTGCTAAGCGCGGTTGCATGCTAAGATCTCACATGCGCGCATACATTTAATGAGATCTCTAAACCCGTGTACGTATTCGTCAATTAACGTTTTAAGGGGACTCTTACATGATCCACAGTTATAAGAAATTCCCTGCTCGTAGAGGCTTTTTACGTGTTTTTTTCTGTATGGCGAGATTTCTCCTGCCTCGCAATTTTCGCCATTTAAATCTCACCACATTGAGACCTCTGCTAACAGAGAATGGGGGGGACGAATTTATAATATACATGTGGAAAAAATAATATTGGCAACAAATACGTTTTAGAATGGCTACCAAGTAATAATAGTATTCCCATTTCATTCATCTCGCAAACAATCTTGCTTACCCCAGTTTTATTTCACCAAACATTTTCTTTGTGGATAGACAGCATTTGCACGCTGGGAGTTATTTTTTAATTAGCAAGAAATGGGAGGGCGTTTAATCCTTTAAAGTCACATTGACGAGTAAAATCGTCTGGCGTTAGCCAGAGTAAAATCTATAAAGACCGTGTCTGACTTTAAAGGTTAAAATAAGAAAAACTGTCAGTACACAATTTTTTTATTCTTTTCTTATTTTATTGTCTATTTGCAATTTGTCATATATTTTTCATTTCTTATATCTTGATGAAAAAATGTGGTGGGTAACCGAACTCGCTTGAATTATATCTGTTAGTGTACTGCCCAGCCTTCACCTTACGTTCGTCGTTTGCTCATGTTTCAGCCTCTTTCTATGCCAGTAGGTATGTGTCCCAAATATGTTACTGCATCAATAGGCAATTCCAGCTATATATAGGCTAAATTTTGATCTAAGCAGGGAAAAGGGACTTAATCACAACCGAGTGCGGAAGAGTGTCTCCAAATGAGTAAAAATACAAATTTTGATGGGCTTGTATAGACAATTATTGACTGAGCGTGAGGTCTGTAGGGTGAAATATCAGACCCCTGTTTCTTAGTACAGACCGAGCCGAAGGCGAGCTAAAAAAACAAAGTCCGCTATTTCACTGTACAGACCGAACAAGCGATATGTCAATAAGTTGTTTATTGTATAACTAACAATGCGGTGTTTTTGATATCCCATTTGATAAAAACCCTTGCAGTCACAAGCCAATTCAAGCCTTGATTCATTCCTCGTTGGTTTTGAAAAGAACACGCATTCCTGCTATTCATACAACGAAATTTTAAGGGTCTTTCCCAATACAAAGCCGGTCCGAATACGCAAAATTGGGGGCAATACGGCTCATTTACGGACCGCTTTTTTACCATCAGATTGTGGAAAATCAGACAAGCATATATGTAATAAAATTTTATATTGCAAAAGATATAGCCGGTTTTCAAGCCTATATTTTTAACATTTTTTCAACATTATGAAACCAAACTTTACAGTTTCACGAATCCTGAAGCGCTCTTTACCGAAGTTATATGAGAGTATGACTAATTCACTTGTCCTTGCTTAGATCAAAATGTACTTTATTGCTGAAACGGCCGATTTCACATAACGTCGAATCCTTCCGCACTGTTCATGCAGATACACAACTACGTGGTTTCTTTCCGGCTCTAAGTTTTATTCGAAGATCTATGGACTTGCAGTAATTCAACCTTCCGAAGTCATTATTTTTAATTGAGAATGGTCTCGTTTTTAGCAGCAAATATAGCACCAAACTTTGAAGCCCTCTGAATCGAACATCGATTTGAGTTAATGTTTAACAAATTAATTAGTGTGCGTTGTATTTCGATATCATGTTTTGTTGAAGCTATAGTCGCATTTTGATAAATAATAAACGTCAAAAAAGATACCTGTTTAAGTAATTCTTCCAAGTTGCGGGTCCGTACTCTGTTTTTTCTATTTCTTGAATTCTATAAAATCCAGTCAAGAGAGTTGCAGATTGTCAAGCCTTCAACATATTAATGAAGTTAATTTTTAAAACCTGATTTTATGTACGTATATTGGATACGGTATAAACAAATACCAGGTTACTAGGTTTTCGATGTGTTTTGTGATTAACAATTCTTTTATATACCTGCCATATGGTTAGCCACAATGTCAAATAGCAACAGTGAACTAGCTTCTAGAAGCCCTCTGGTCGTTTTCCGAGGGAATTAGAACACATAGCATTCTATTAAACACAAAGCATTTACACGTGCAAAGAAATTCAAAGCGATTAAGACTTTTAATTATAGTCATCGAAAGACTGAAAGCACGCAAGTCACTGCATCGCAGGTTCGTGATTTTAGTTGGGTCGCCAAGCGACAATTTGGGGTTGCAATGACCTCGTCCGTATAGGACTGCGTGCCATTTGCACTGTTTAAGCACCGAATTTTTCTTTAGATAAAGTAACGTAGGGTATCGAGAATAGCTAGTCGGAGGCTTTTCAACGAGTATATTTGGAATCCAAAATAAGTTTCAGAAAATTTCTCAAGACATTAACTGACATTGATGTCATTACAAGACGTAAGAGACCCAGGCAATGATGTCTAAAGGCAAACCGCAAACGTAATTGCTCGTTCTTCATTTTAATCGCCTGCTGTTGTCTGATAATTATATCGCTCATTATACAGGGTGCATCAAAAAAACTGCGACCCTTACTAATTAACAAATAATCGCCGAAGGCGAGCTGGATATCGGTGAATAATCAGCGAGCCGAATTGTTTTAGTAGAAATACAACAGGTGATTAGTCGGAAAAAGTAAAAAAAAACGTCAACAACGATCCATATCATAATACTCACTTACGTCAACAAAGCGGGCGGTAATGACGAAAGAGGTGATTATCGCACAATAATCCGAGGTAGGTAAGCCAATCAGCGCACGGCGTTTGCGATAATCACCTGTTGTGTTTCTACTAATCATGAATATTCCCTTTCTTTAATATTAGAAAAGATCGTAGCCTCCTGGGAATTAAGGCGATGCAATTCCTGTAGAATTGGACGTCATCTCGCATTCCCAGCGACCTACGATCTTTTGTAATAGAAAAGAAATGGAATATACATGAATATTAAGGACGCAGTTTTTTTGATACACCCTGTATATCATTGCATGTCATGGCATTTTGGTTGTGAAGGTCGTAAGCGTAATGCATGAAACCCAATGCATATCAAACAATTGTAATGTAATCACTATTTTTTGAATTTTGTACCGACAGTCAAATTCGAAACCCACAGACACTGCGCGGCCGGGAGTCAATTTTAGTCCGTAGTGCCCGTTTTCAAACAAAATACTATGCAACTAAACGTCTCCTTATGTATTAGGATTTTTTTATTTCTTAAGTGCAAAGAGAATCTGTCACCCATCGGGGCCACTGAGTTACCTTTATGGAAAAAGCACAAATAGGGGGGCTTCGCAGTAACAAAATTCCCTGATTTTGTAGTTAATTAAACGGAACCGGAAATCGAGATCTATTCAAAAATGCCATTTTGGTGATGCTTACATGAAGTATATCATATCGATAACTAGCCTCCTTCACAGGCGTCTCTCATGCAAGCTTCTTTTATTTTTGCTTTGAAATTTAGTTTTATGAAATTGGAGTTGAGACGCCTGCCATTTTTCGACGTACTCCACATGCACTGCGCATGTGGTCACGTATCTCACGACTCACGGGTTCTTTACTCACCGGAGGCAATAGGGAGCTTAGATCTACGACGAGTACGAGTCCTAGTACGACTGCGAGATTTTTTCTGTTAAATATCTCAGTGTTACTACAAACTTGTTACGATCCTCTCTTTGGCACGACACATATTTATAACAGAGTTGAACCTTAGTTAGTACAATTTTAAGTTTCTACTAAGCAGATATTTAACAGAAAAAATCTCGTAGTCGTACTAGAACTTGTACTCGTAGATCTAAAGCTCTCTAATTTAGTCGGTGTTGTTACTTGTTGGCGCAGTAGGCAACGACGCAAGTATACGTCTATGCCTGTGGTAATGTAATGTGCTTGTCGTTGCACTTGTTGATGCTGTAACACTGCTAGCTGAGCGTATAAGTCGTTGCTACTGCTATGTTAATCCTTTTTCTACAATTAAGCCGGCCAGGATGTTCTCTGGCGGACAACATTGCAATATTGCGGACGATTATTGAAATATTGCTGTATAAATCTTTAGTGGACTAACGATCTCGCGTGACATGGCTTCCCGCCTCATTATTGTTTGTTTTTTGTAGGGCTCAAAGCTGATTTCAATGTAAAATATTGAGTGAAGATCATAAATAAAATCGCTGTAATATCGAGTATAGATCGCAAAATACAACAATTGCTGAGCCAGTTGCTCCGAACAATTTTCACTGATTGCGTGCGAGCGAATTGCAAATTGTTAGTTTCGATATTCTATTGTTCGTGGTTGTTCAAACAGGCATAAACAATGTTGTGCTGCACCCCTTGAACAATGTTGTTATCAGGTTGTTCTATGTTGTTCAACCATCAATATTGTTGCAATTAACTTGTTCAGTCAACATTGTTGCAACATGTCAACAAGTTGCAAGAAGTTGATGGTTGAACAACATTGCAACAACCTGAAACAATATTGTTTACGGGGTGCAGCACAATATTGTTCACGTCTGCATGTTTGAACAACGAGGAACAACCTGTTACGTTTTTACGCGTGTACGTTTTTGCGCATATACATCACCAAGGTCAGCGGCAGACTGCAGTATTTTATTGCACCATCAATGTTAATCAAAATGGCGTCGACGGAAAGGGAGGAAAAGGGCTCCTAAGCCAGATTTCTCTGGGAGGCCCTGGACTGAAATCTTAAGCTTTTAGGCTTTTAGCAGTTTACAAACGTCTGTATCGACACACGTTTCAACCATATGCATATGAGTACAATGTTTTGAAATTACAATTGGAAATGACGGTCAATACTATCGGAGTTGTTTAGACTTAATGGGTGAGATTTAGCGATTGCTATTGTTAGCTGCTCTAATACCGACGTGTTATTTTAAACGACAAACACGATAGTCTCCTCACAAAAGCATACAAATAGCACTTGGCCGGTTGAATACTGGAATTTAAAACTAAATTTCCTCTTGCAATTCGCTCGTGCGATTGCAAATTGCTCGGAGCAGCGAGCTTGCTCAGCAATATTGCAACATTTATACGCCGCAATACATATTACAATGCCCGCAAGAGAACATCTTCGGCATCCGTTGTTTCTACACCCAACATTATCAGTTTTACCTATCTCAAAGTTCTCTCTGCGCTATGAACAGGAATCTTGCTAGTTCGGCGGAGCTACCTGACATACTTGGTTCATGATCTAACTTGGCTAAAAATCGCGATTCGCGGCGCGTGCCACAGTGACATGATCACCCCCCGCCCGCATGGGTACACAGACATGTCCATAATGGTCGTAATATGGCAGGCAACTCTTCCGAATTTTTTTCCTCTCCCTCGGCCCCACTCCCCCAGCTGATGTGCCGAGCACGCGCCGAGCGAGTTAAGTTAAAGTGTACAGTCGAAGTCGTTGTTTACCAAACTGGAAGCCACAAAAGCTTGTCTGTCGAATTTAGCCACTTGTAAGAAGTTCTCCTGTGACTGACGACGACACACTGCATCTAGCTGATATTTGGAACGGCGAAGAAGTGACATATATCGGGAGTTTATTAACTCGGAGACCGGAGAGTTGGTCGAAAATACATTGAAACGATATTAAAATTTCGTTTTGTGGCGCCCTTACATAATTCGGAATCTTCGATTGCCTACTTTCTTTGTTATCTGTCTGCCACCTTGATTATTGAGACCATTCCAATAGAACGCGCGTAAGCTAATTATTATGACCTTTATGCTAGGCCGGAAATTCTAGAAATTACCATCGGTAATTCCAGAACTGTGACAAATAATCTCCCCACCCTACCCCGGGTCCAGCGACAAGTCCAAAAGGGTGAAGAGACACGTTAAACACGTTAGACACGTTTTTGGCAAGCAGCTCTCGGCCCCGTCCTTTCAAACCCATTTTCGTCCCCACAACAACGAACGATCGGGAAAAGTGTGTATTTCATCGATTTGACTGCTGTAAAAGCTATTCTGCTGCTGTAAAAACCCGTCGAGCTGCCTGCGGAGGAGGCTATGAAAGATCAAATCCATCGATATCTAGCGATCGATTTCTATGTGGTCGTCCACAAAGGGTGTTCTGAAACTTGTGTGTGCAGGTTGCGAGTAGTTTGACCCAAATAAGTCGCGGGAAGCAACGACACTTAAAAGAGTATACCACACAAGGTCCTGGTGCATTAGGAATTTTGTTTTTAAAGGTGAAAAGTTGAGATAGATGTGTAGTACAAAAAATAAATTTGATATTGAGATGAGAGTTAAGCGGGATAACAGAGGCGAGAGATCTTTTGTAAAATCGGAGAGAATGAGCTCATGCAGTGTAAGGTAGACAGAAGTAAAAAAAAATATTTCAAATTCTTTGGTTGTAACATGTTATCCAGAAAAAGGTAGACGCATTTATCAAGGACGTGACCGGATATACCCATTGTGTTTAAGAGACTAAATTCGCGATGAACTATAGATGACACTAAGCTGCGTTTATTTTGGATAGGAATAAAGCTGTGGAACTTAGTAAAGAGTCGTGTGAATGTGGATTTGGGATTAACAGAGGTTTCAAAATGACCTTTCTTTCGAATGATGTCAATGTCGAAAAAAAGAAGTGAGGAATTTGTCTCAATTTCGCTAGAAAAAATGATGTTTAGATGTTGACAATTCAAATATTCAAAAAAAAGGCGCTATGTGATCGGCCGACTGAAAAATGACAAAACAATCGTCCACGTAACGGCAAAATAATAACGGTTTAAATTGGGAAGGACAGTTGTCCAACTATCCCTTTCGTGGAACGATAAAAATATGTTTGCAAACAGTGGACCTAGTTGAGAACCCATGGCTACTCCATCTATTTGTTAGCAAAAAAAACGTTAAACAAAACGTGGCATAAAAAGTGACAACCAAAGCATTGTACTGATATACAAAGTTGTACGTGGTTTACATTTACGTGTACGAACTTTCACGAGCGTTGTGTTATAAGAGATGGTAATTATCATGGAAAATAAGATCTAATCCACGAGTTTAGCGATACAAAGCTTATTGCTGATCATGATCATAAGTGGAATAATGGTCTAACCAAAGTAATTAGTAGTCTATATACCTTTGTAATGCTTGGAGTTTGCTTGGAAAGTCTGAAAGAGAAGATTGAAGCGGATCTTTCGGCTCTTTTCTTGTGACAGGAATCTGTCGGAATGTGCCGGGTCTTGGTCCTGGCCACTTCTATTTATCAGACTGGCACGTAGCTAGAATTAAAAATTGAGGGGGGCGAAATATTTTCTGGGGGGGCAGGCTAATAATGGAAATCAAATGTCCGAGTTTGACCGCGACGTTTATTTGTTAACAACAACTAATTATGAAGAACACAATTGCTTCTATATGTAAACAAATCAATAAATGTTACAAGATATATATGTACTTTGACATTTTGAGCTGGGCATTAAACACATTTTGAGGGGGGGGGGGGGCAATCGCCAGCCCTCGCGCCCCGTAACTATGTGCCTGGTATTTTTAGGAGTAAAAATCGCGTGATGTTCAGATATAACAGACTAAAAAGAAACAAAGTCTTTTGAATTATTCCATGTCATGTGTCTGTTAAACTCCATTGTCTGTAGAGATAGAGCTACAATTATGATTTATTTGATGGCACCGAGAGAAATAGTGAGTTTTTTGTCCACTAGACGCTGTTGTTAAACGAGGCGAAGCCGAGGTGAAGCCGAGGTTAACAACAGCGTCTAGTGGACACAGAACTCACTGTTTCCCTCGGTGCCATCAAATAAATCATAATTGTTATATAGCTAAGCGTACTCTAACTTTATTTTTTTCTGGTAAACATGCAAGTACATTACGCGTTCGGTACGCGATTCACTACGACACTGCATGCTCAAATCTTAAATTCTGCGCACGCGCAGATCCATTGCCATGTTGACCGGTCAATAAATAATCTATTATTGACCGGTCGGTCGCGCATGAGGTGAACATGACGTTTTGTGGAATAGTACGTGATACGGTCTTAACTAATCAGAATGCGGGACTATTGGACATTGATACTAGCTATAGATACTAGCTATATAACAATCCTTTTCTAAAATAAAATAATAGTGAAGTTACACGCGGCACAGCAATAATATTGCGGTTAGTTGGTTCATTTAACTAATTTGCACATAATATACCGTTAATTAAAATAATGACTTAAAGTGCCTATCAACCCAAAATGGCTTTTTATTGATGTGAGGTAGCTAAGAATGTTACTACTAGATTTTTACTAAATGTTTAGATTAGACTTTTAGTTTAGGAAATATAATGGATAAAAGAAAATTTGCGCAAGATGGAGGCCTGAATCCCAGGAATACACCGTTTTCACTGTATACTGTGAAACCAATGGGGTTTTCTTTCCAGTGAAGTGAACAATGGGTGGTCTTTAAAGTAACGTAGAAGATGTCTAAGACTAAATCATCATTGAGTACACATAGCGACCTAAAACAGTCATTTTCTGGAGATATATTCCTGGGATCCAGGCCCTTTCTGGCGCAACTTTTTTCACAAAATGCTCACCTTTAG
>JAOTOK010085845.1:0-15501 GCA_025770025.1 Virgularia gustaviana | reverse complement strand
AAGGAGGTGGGTTAGTTAGTTTAACAACCGATCTGTTCTGTTGCATTTAAGACGCAATATATTAAGCCTTAAATTAACACGTTAGGTTTTGTATCCGGCGTTTTGTAAATGATCGCAATGTTCTACAAAATAGTTTTGGGTAATTATTTAGCTAGCCTGGTTATCTGGCTAATTGCTAACTAATGGGCTGGCTGGTGGATTAGTAAGCTTTTTAATTAGCATACCTCTGATCATTTTTGCTGCACATTTTATGCTTTTCCCGTCCATTTCAACTTCAACGAGTTCAACCCGGCCAAATTGGCCACGACCAAGCAGCCTTTCAGTAAATGAAATGTTCTTAAATGGAACAAGTGTGTTGGGGTCGAAACTCATTTCCGAGTGAGATATTGGTCGTTCTTTTTTAGGTGGCCGTTCCGGTTGCGTTGGGGCCTCGGGTGGAGTGGCAAGGTTGTCTGTAGTCGTCTCAACGTTTCCTGGGGTCTCGTCACACTGTCGGGTAAATTTGAAGGAATAAATCACGATCTGACGGCGTTCTTAGAGCGCAAATTGGAGAATTTGTGCTGACATGGTCTTAAGTTTGTCTTGCGATTAAAAAGGTTTCTTACACATCAAATTGCCGCATTCTGTGCAAGAGATAGAACTAGGCTTGTGCGGGGAAACTTGCAATTAGAAAAAGTACAAACTGAAACGGAAAACGCGGAAAGCCGATAGAAAAAGGCTTTAGCATAGGTATAATAAAAAGAAGGTTAATGGCCACTGACTTCGATTAATTGCCTAACTCCTGAATGATACTAATACGCAATCCTAATCAGAGAACTGTTGGGGGTCCGGGGAAAAACAACTCAGGAAACACCCATAAACTCAAGTTACCCAGTAAAGAAATGAATTTGTACTCTATTTCTCTTCCTACTGGGGCGTCCCACCTATAAATTTCTCTTTTGATGAAAGGTTCCGATAATATAATTAATTTATGCTTGTGTATGTTACAAAATAATATGGAGAATAGCAAATGAGTTGAATTGGACCTTATTATTCTTCTTTTATTGCATCTAAATTAGCCCCTTGGCCTTGTTATCATGCCTGAACTTCGAAAAAATGCTCGCCCAAATGAGGCACGAGTGTTGTCACAACTTTCACATACCGGACTCATCATTGATATTCTGATACAAAAAGGCGTTTTTCTGTAATCTATTCAATAATCTGGCGAATCGTGTTTTATCTTCTGAAACCACTCGTCCTACGCCTTTGGGATTTTAAACCTAATAAAACACCCTAGCTCATTTATTACTACTGTACATAATATTCACTACATGCACATGATATTACAGTCAACTACCCACCTCATTATTGTGTTCAATAATGGTCGGGTCATCACCTCCTGATGTTTTGCCTAACGCATATCTTGCTGCTAGGACAACGGCAACGATAAATACCAGGATACCGGTTGTTATGGCAACAATGGTCACCCAAGGTGGATCTGAAATATGAAAACTGAGAATAAAATTCCGTCTTAGTTGTCAGCCCTTAAAAACGCCTTGACGTCAATGTAAACTGTAACATGTAGTTAATTAATTCTGCGCAAAATACTAATAATAATTCAAAATAATAATATATATAATAATTTTTTAGCGGTCCGGTATCCATCACTTCTAGCCAATCAGATTGCTCCGTTAGCGGTCCGGTTTTTCGCAACCGGACCGCGTTCAACCGGACCGCTAACGGTCTTCTTTCATGAAAAATATCAACGAT
Source organism: Virgularia gustaviana (assembly GCA_025770025.1). Lineage (NCBI taxonomy): Eukaryota > Metazoa > Cnidaria > Anthozoa > Scleralcyonacea > Virgulariidae > Virgularia > Virgularia gustaviana. The sequence goes on along the minus strand of JAOTOK010085845.1, from coordinate 13,752 downwards.
AGACAAATAGACTACAAATATGTAACTTTTCATTGAAAAAAAAACAAGAAAATGGATGATGACAATGACAGTTATCACAATGAAAGTGAATTTTATTATCGCAGGGAAGAAACTAGCGAGGAAAACTGAAGCTTGTTTACCAATTTTGAATTAAATCACGTCGCGCGTATGACTGCGTGTACAATTAAGCTTTTACAATAAATTATGTTCACAATTCTACCAGTAGTATGTTGAATTTACTGTAGTTCTTTTACAGTAATTGCTAAAAAATATACGTTATTTGCCAGCTTTGCTCGGTCCGGACCTCGCATATTTTTTTTTTACTATATAATATGGGATAGCTTCGACGTTCCCTAAACTATTTTAAAATCCCAACCAAGTGTGACTAAAAGAAAGGTAAACTAAGGATAAAGTATAGCTAGTGCGCGAATTACTGTATCTGTCTCATTACTTGGTTTACAATTTTCTTCATCAAACTCCTCCATTTTTATTACTTCACCTGGTGTAGTGGTGGGACCAAATGTCGTATGATCTCTTGAAACTAGAACAGGAAAAAATATCCAAGATGATGAAGTCACACTTTGTTAACGAGACACAAAAGAAAGCACAAGAAACGTAAGAAAACTATTACGATAAAGATTATATTATCAGTATAATTAATATCTTATTAATCCATTGTCAACGAGGCCTTCCCCGTTGACGAGTAAAGTCGTCTGGCGTTAGCCAGAGTGAAATACTAAAGACCGTACTATAATAGCTACTAGATGATCATATAATGTGTATATATATATATATATGAGTAAAGTAATTAAACATTACTTACTGCATATGTTATTGTCTAATACGAATCCCTTCATACAGCAAGGCTCAAGATCATCGTCGTCACAACACGAAACTTTGTCAACTACCAGCTCCGGCCTTATTCCACGACGAAAACTGAGGAGCTTCTGCAACTGCACATGAAACGAAGCATTTGAAACTATATGTAAAGTGTTGTCTGCGCAGTGATAAGCCTCGATCCTCCTGCTTTTGTTCTTCGGTTCAATAAGAAACAATAATTTCAAACGAGAGATAGTTTTATGAGGTTGGTCGAATTTTGTTCCATTCAGCTTCAGTGTGGACTTGTTGCAAGTATGGTATAATGGTATTGTCAAAATGTTCGTGACCTTTTCCAGGTTATTTTGGCTTGGCACTTTATTTTGTTGATTGTAGATACTTGTTGCAGTCAAATTGACCATGTAACACGTCGTAGGCTCCATGCTGCCTGCATATTAAGATAAAACAGTTGTTAAAAATTATTAATAAAAAATATATATAATTCATATTGCTAAAACTGACATGGATGGAGGGGGGGGGCTTCATATGGATCGATCTTGCTCCCGAAAAAGAACTGGGAGCCACAACTACATTAAATATTGTATAAATTCTTCAAACAAACTTCTAAAGTAAATTGTAGTAATATATAATTATCTGATTTTTTCTTACTTGTGAGTTCAAAGCAAGACAAACGTAAAAAACTAAAAAACACAACGAGAACAAGAACATCCCAGTACTGTCCCATTCCGTTTCGTCCTAAAAGAAAAAGTAACGACAATTCTAAAAAATCCCGAAATGATGCTACCAGCAGGTTCCTCTCTTAGGGTATTATTATTATGCAATTACTAAGGGTAGTTTTTACAACCATTTCTGCATAACATGTCAGTAAAACGTAAACTAATGTGGTCCACACTTCGATTACTTTTTGACATAATTAAAATAAACATGCTGGTCTAAGTCTGTCTTTAGAAATGGACCATCAGTTGAAGCAACTGCATGCAGTACCGTGTGTAATAATATTTCAATCTTTCAAGGAATTTATGTCAAATTTCTCTTCAACTATTATTGATTGCAGGATATGAATTGACCAACCTGTCAGGGGAAAAGTGATCAGTGCCTACCCATGAAAAATTGAAAAATGTAAGAGCTGGACAAACATGTGAATATTTGTATGAGTACTGTATGTGCGTCGCCAGGGAGCCAACTTTGGCGCGAAGTGGGGGGGGGGGGGGTCTTGATATTTTTTTGCTATAAGCAAGGTCGCATAAGTTTAAAATTTTTAATTGTCACGGTCCCCAAAATAAGCACTTTTGAAACATGTTTGTCTGTGACGGCAGGGTAAGCGTAGGCTGTTCGTCGTCATGCATGATTTTTGCGCGTAGCGTTTGCATCGTGTCGTCGATTTTTCTCACAACATCTCTGCACTCTTAGCAACGAAGGGATAAAGAGGGGATAATGAGGAAATTGGATAAAGAGGGGGTAATGAGGACATCACTCACAAGTTCCGCTGACGATACCAGATGATGATTATACCTCAACGATATTACGATACAATGAAAACAATTTGTTTTAAACAAAATGAAAACGCCACGAAGGTGACGAAGCACGCGGGATTTATTTCATCCTGAGCCTGATAAACGTTTATCAACGTTTACACAAATTCTACTCACTCTGATTAATGTTATTATTCTGAACAAACATTTTCTATTATTTGTCTGAACAAATTATTAAAATGTCGAACGGCGATTAGAAACATGGATGATGTTGCCGGGACCAAGGGCACGACGTTCGTTTCGCTAATTAATACGCGTTAAAAAAGCTAGACCAGTATAAAAATAAAAATGAATACAATTGTCAATACAATACAATATTATACGAATACAGTTGTTGTTAATTTTATACAATTAATAAGGTGAATATTATCAAACACGACCACTGGAATACATCATTTTCTACCCTACGTCTCTTAGACTACAAAGAAACCACAAATATCGCGTCTAATTAATCCATCATTAGGATACCCATTATTTTCCAAGGTATTGTATAATATGGTTTAGCTTTATTATTCCTAGCCGAACAGCATTTTCGTGGAAAAAGTTACTCAATTATCGTAATGGTCGAAGTCTGTGTAAAAATACGGCGTTACTATTTCCAGACTTCTTACGCTGTTCTTACTACTTCTATAAACTTTTTAACATGGCGATGATTAAGATAAAATACGACATGCTGACCCATGTTGTTCTACGCTAATGTTTCAGCTTGCATAAATCTTGATAAGTACAGTATTACTGAAATTGCAAGGAATGAGTAACAAAAGGTTTATAGAACTATAAACAGATCGTATAATTGTGATTTCAATGCAGTACCAGCGAGACATTAAAATTTTAATTTTAATTAATTGGTTATTGTCGGCAACCTTTCAAATCTTGTTTGAAACCTTTTGATAATTTACGTTTCACCATTGAACCAGGAAATGGAAGCACATCACTAACTCTCGGAACCCGTAGCTTTATCTTTTTATATCTTGAGGTCTTCCTGTTACGTCGTAATTATAATATTTTATAATCAGCATTCCAGTACTTGGCATTCTGTTTGACTGCATGAGTTTGTTTAAAATGGTTTGAAGATACAGTATCGCCACAGAATTACCGTAATTTGTTCTACAATGAGTATCACATATATTCGCAACCGCATCGCTTCCACGTTTCGTTTCTAGGCATTAAGTTGTATACTTTAGATACAAAAATGATAAAAACATCATATTATCACATTATATCTATGACGATATAGACAAACTGAACCGTAGAACTACCTGACACATACCATATACAACACTACATTCAGATCTTGAACTTTATGAAATGACACTCGGGAGTTTGCACAGGTACAGTGTGTTGTGTCTTAACAATGACTAGTAAATTCCATTATTACATATAATCTTACTTGAGACTGTTCAGTCAACTTCAGAGTCTTGGCATCTTGGTGTTTGGTTCTCGCCGATCCAGTTACGCTGCATGTGTTAGTTGAATGTGGCTAAACAAACTGATATCATGTTGTAGCTGCAAGCCTAGGATGATAGTTGCGATCACGACGGCAAACATTTATGTATGTGACGATACGCGTCATAACACAACGCTCAGATTACCCCTTGTCGTCCAGAGAGGCAAGCAAACGTTCTTATCAAATTACGTTTTCGTTGCTGTTCCTCATCACGTTGAACAAACCAGGTGCGTATTATACTTTGCATCTCGTATATATAGATATAACATATGTAGAGCCATGCATTCTATCGGGCGACCATGCAAGTATATATTCATTTGTCACTGATATTTTGAATGTATGGGTGTTTAGTATGCGATTGTATTTATATTTCATTAATTCAGTTTGATTATATATCTTGAAAGATTATTTAAAGACGTCACCCTTTTGACGTTTTTTGACTTATGAATTAAATGACCAATTGAGTTTGTCAGGTTTGCTATATATCTGTATGAACATTATAAATCTTCCGATCAATTTTTCCGTATTATAGTTTACACATTCTGGCTAATTTGAAAATTACGTGCATTTTTTTAATTTTCAAACCGTTTCTCACTTTTAAGAAATTTTGTATTCTTTACTAAACATTGAGAATTATCGACCAATTTTCTTGCCTGGTGCAAAGATATGACAATCATAGACATATTCTAGATAAATACATTTGCAAGTCGTAGAATATTCCTGCATGGTAATAGGAAAAAAAACTCAGAATTTAAAGCAGTTTACTTGAGCACGGGATCATTTAAATGCTTTTATAAAAACTCAGTGAGTTGCAGAGATCAAGCAATGTATTTACGATCATCGGATATGTTGTCAGTCGTTTTGTGACTTGTATATTTGAGAATCTTTTGACAAGATTCATCCTTGCAAGCCTGACTGATTAAAAAGCCGCAATAATCTTTTCATAAGTCATCAGGCCCATTTGTTCCTTTCCTCACATCAGTTATGATATGTTACCTCTAATCACCTCTAAAATGAAATGATAATTCTTTTGGTTTAGGATCAGCTCTTTAGAAAAGTACAATCTCATATAAGCTATGAAGTTGGTGTCTTTTTAGAGGCTCTGCTATATAAATTGTCAAAGTTAGCGGAAAACAATAACTAACTAATGTTACCCTATTCGTCAACATGGCAAGAATCTAATAATATGACAATACTAAAGAGAATATAACCGTAATTCCGTATCGTATTATGTTTTATTTAGAAATCGTTTCATAGCGCAGTTTAGCCCTATGTAACATGCTTACAATGTTTGTTACTCTTTGTTCTCCGGATATAACCAAAGATACCATTCCAAAGATACATATACACATGCAAGACTGTAACATACTGTAATGTGTTGTAACATACCGTTCGGACTATTGGACTAACCGGTTAGTATTAGGGTTATTTATAGGCTCAGACATACTTCTATGACTTGTATGTATATAAAGTTACTAATTGTAATGTTACTCGTATAGTCGTATTATATATCGTATATTATGTAACTTGTATATGTACCCGTGTGCACTTGTATGTACTGGTAAGTCCTAGTACTACCTGTGTGTTGTTTTAGTCATATGATCATGACCACCCACTGATTTATTGACTAGCCGTTTCCACTCTCGTTAAACGGCACGCTCAAGTGATTTTGGTAATTTTAATAACACTTCAGTATTCATCGTCAAGATTTCCGCTAAGAAATACAAAGCAAAATACAGATCCCACCAACTTTCAATTTCCTGCTACAAACAATCTGTTCAAGCATTGACTAACATCCTTCAAGCTGCAGAAACAAACTCTTCCTCATTCTGACGACTAACTACACCAATCAGGTAAGACCGGCGACGAACTACACTTAATAATTAACTCTCATTCTTCCGCTTCAATCACTTGATATGGTAACTGAATCAAAAGTTAACTGTATGTCATTCTTCGTTAAAGATATACATACACAAGACAGTTATATCTGTCTTAACTCTGTCTCGTATATTTTCATTACTTGCTACATATAGCTACATAGTTTCACAATAATTGAAGTCATACACAACCATTTACTAAAGTCGTACCAACACCAAAGCTCTCGTTAAAAGAATAACTCTGTTGAAATATGTAGTCAATTCGATGAGATATTTATACCGTAAACTACGCCGATAACATGGTGTATTAACCAATGGTCAGACTGGATTGCAAGCATGAAGATGATCATAATAATGCCACTGAAATCGAGGTTTAGAAGAAAGGAAGTTGCTACAATTATGTCTTTAAAAAATAAAGGCTCCCAGACATCGTGTTGTTAGTTGTATCATGCTTTATACACTGCTTACATCACTCTATAGCATCTATCACAGAGTGTGTATGTGGTATACAATGCTTCGTCTTAGGGTTATATGCCTGTTAGCTTTTTACTTATCCATAAATATATTATGTAACATTCTTTGCTTCTTGACATGCAAGATACCATATAGAGCAGTATAATAGCTGGGTCTTATTTTGGCACTTAGATATAGCAGTACTGATGAAAAGTGACATTGTGTATTCGACGTTCTGAAATTCTCGCATGATATAAGGCTTGTTTGACTTTTATAAGAAGTTCCTGAATTCTATAATATGAAAATATTAATTTGCTGGGGTATGCATGGCGGACAGACAGTGTAAATGTCCCATAGTGTTGATGCCACAAGTTCGTTCCCGTGTGGTACACGCAAACGCTTAAAAACGTGATTGTATCAAAATATATATAGTGACATTTAGAAAATCTATTGGTTACATTATCATTTATAATATTTTCATCTCTTGAAGTGTTTTTCATATCGTTTGTTCAGTGATTAATCGCTATAATTGCATTTTTCTCAATAGGAACTTTAATACACTATGACATCAGTCACAACCACGTCATCAACATCAACCGAAGGTAGTGATTCACATGCACGTTTTGTGCGCGGATTTGTATTTTATTCTATAAAACGTTTAAATGAAGGTCGTTGACTTTATGAAAAGCACATGAGTATCAAGAAAGGCACGATCGACAGTAGCACTGAAGTTTTGTTCGTTTAACTGTGAAAAACCAGTAACTGCTCTATGATGATCTAGACAATGTATATGTAATGTCAACGAATGCTCTAATTTTATCCAACACTCATAGCAGATTTGTTTATGCTGTTAAAAATTTGTTAATTTGAAAATTAACCCAATGTCAGCGAGGCCTTCCCCCCGTAGACGAGTAAAATCGTCTGGCGTTAGCCAGCTAGAGTAAAATACTAAAACCGGTGGTCGCTGTCAAAGGGTTAAGTTGTTCAAATTGAAAAATAATCGAATAAGAAAATCAAATAAATATGTTTGAGTTTGTATGGGTCAGTAATTCCTTGTACTCCTTCTAATTAAGTGATGTTGAAGGAAAAATTATGCTATAATTCTTGTATAATTCTACGAAATAACAATTGATTCATTTTAGAGGAAGATGGTGGATTTGACAGCAACTTAATATACGTTATTGTCGGTTGTGCGGGACTGTTTATTCTTGTGGCAATCATTATATTGATCGTGACTTTCTGTCAGAAAAAACGTAACAATCCACGTGCAGCCGATCCTATCCAGGTGAGTGATTATAATGCATAACCGGATAACGCCATTTGAAAACCAGGATTATTTAGGCATGAATTAGTGTTCGTATAATTGCACTCGGGACACGACATAATCCATTCCAGAATGAACCCACCTATAAGCTTCAGCGTGTGAACCATTTCAAATTGGAATTTATGAGCTTGGTTTCAGTCCTATTTTTGCATTGTCAATAAGTTTGGGGCAAGGCATACTTGGACATCGCGCGGTCGGGGCTTGAAATAACAACCTTGCAGCAAGTCTGTTGCGGCCTTTTTACAATCTGACAGCTAGTCATTCAATAAGCTAATATGTTCGTGCTTCAGTTAGACTCTTAACGCACGTCACGCCTTTCAGCATTCTTTGCACACCGATCACAACCCATCATTTTGTAGAATAACCTTTTTCCCTTCAACTTTTCTCAGCTCCAACATTAATTTGCAACCAAAAACAACTCGCTAACAGTTAAACAAGCTGTACGCTTGCATAAAATTGCCAGAATAATGAAATCGTTTCGGCATGTAAAAATTATTTTTTAATGGAAAGTTAATGGTAAATGAATTTATAAAAATAATTTGTTCAATTCTTATTTAGTTTGTGGACCACTTGCATAGCCAACACAATGTTTCGACAGTTTCGTACAGCGTAAACGCAATTGCACAGCCCATACGACCAATCTCGCGTAGAGATAAAAATTGGTGGGAGATACCTCCGAAGGACCTGAAGATATTTTCGGATAAAGTGCTTGGTTCTGGCCAGTATGGAATTGTCCTACTAGGGGAGGTTACAGATAATAATTACCAGGAGAAAACATGCGCCATAAAAACTCTTAAAGGTAACTTGCTCTCCCTTCGGCATACTTATGTTCTCAAATGTTACAACACTTCGGTTTTAAGGCTTTTCGAAGTTTAGATGGTAACTCATAATAATTGCTGAATTCTTTAACTATGAGAATAAAGTTGTATTTTAAACAAAATTGTACGTAACAGCAATAAATCCACGAAAGTGAACCTTCGCAAGTTTGCAATCGTTGTACTAGATACAGATGACATAATCTTGTACTATTTATCACATGGTACAATACCATGAAAGACGACAGACGGAACAGTTGAATTTTCTAATTCAACTAAAGTCTAAGTTTTAGACAGTTTTTTTATTATACTGCAGTTTGGTTACGTTTGTAGCTGGTGATTTCACTCTTTCCGTCCCTTTTCTTCACATTTCTTTCTCAATTCTTGCTTTCTTTCTCTCAATTCCTTTTATTTTTTGTACTTATCATCGACCAGATTTAAAATTTATTTTAGCTAACGCCACCGAAGCAGAAAAAGATAGCTTGAAAAAAGAATTAGAAAATATGTGTGGCATGGATTCCCATCCAAACATCGTCAATCTAATTGGAGCCCAGACACGTTATGGTAGGTGTAATGAAATATAGCTGCAGGAATTGAAGGTATTGTGAAGACCGAAATGGTGGTTTGGGACCGATTAATCTTTCTGCAGTCCTGGGGCCTATTTACTGTAGTGGTGGGTGGCCCGAAAGTTTGTTCTTTTTACTGCACCCCGCCCCCATACTGTAGTTTCAATATTATTCAATTAAGAAGCAAACAATGACAGTCACCCGACTCACCGTACGTTCATGGTGCCGTCGGTGAAGTCATCGTAAAACTGTCTGCCTGCACGTGACTACGTGACTGGTGTAGTGAATAGGATCAATATAATGGTAACAGACCAATGTTACGGCCCGATTGGAATATACAATTACTGCGATCGAGCGGGTGGTTCTTTTAAGCTTCGTATGGCCTGGGGCAGAAATGCAGAAAACGTTTTAGAGAGAAATAATCCCAAGCAACATCAAATAAATTTCCTTAGATTTCATTCGTCAAAAACTGGATATATTGATATTTCTTTATCAGCGTTGTCATGGAAACAACTGTGCATTGAGTAAGCATTTGATCTCCTCTTCTTCTTCTTCTCTTTTGAAATAAACAGACAATACTCTTGTTGTTGTGGAATATTGCAAAAATGGTTCACTGTACGAGTTTCTGAAGAAAAACCGTAGAGAAGAACACAATCGTCAAGTTGGTGCGGCAGATAAATATCAAACCACGATAAAATATGCAACTAGGTTAAGGATTGCTTTCGATATTGCCAACGGTATGAACTACTTAGCAACAAAAGGGGTAAGTATACACTGAGTGAATATTGACGCTCATTATCTTGATTGACTAGAAAAAACCCCGGAATGCAGTATACTAAGTTTATTTTGGATTTTAAAACATAGTATCTTAATATTCAATAAAAGAATGTTGTTATATGGAACGTCTACCTCTTGTTTTATATTTCACGAGTTTATGTGCATAGTGAATATTGGGGTCTTCTATAGGTAAACGATCTCCTACGTTTACTCAACCCTGCAGAACCCAATGGGCCACTTATAATTTTTACTGTGTCTATAACGCCAAACGATTTTCACTCGCCAATGGGGAAAGTACTTGGGTCTTCTAGAGTTAAATTATGAAGATGTGAAATAAGTTTGCGCAACTTTAAAATTTTTAGTTCGTTCATCGAGATCTGGCAACCCGTAATGTCCTCCTTGACGGTGAATTAAGAGCAAAGGTTTCCGATTTTGGTCGTACCCGGGATATCAACAAAATGTTTTTGAGAGGATATGAGAGCATGCGCAAGGTACAATCGTTTAATTCATGAGTCAAGGCTAACTAATTTTGATATTAATAACTCAAATTTTCCTAGTGATTGCCATGCATGCACTAGATAAATTGAATCTAAAAATGAATCCTTTTTATAGAGGAATGAACCTATACCAACAAGATGGATGCCGATTGAGACACTTGTTCATCAAGTATTTACAAAACAAAGTGATGTGTAAGTTGGGGAGGATTCGTGTCAGTCTGCCTCGTCCCCAGGCGCTCGCTGTAGCTTATATGAAGTTAGAGCGTTGCCGCGCAAGGGTTCATATAAGTCACTATATTGAGACAGCGAGCGCCTGGGGACGAGTCAGAGGTGTCAGTGATCATTCATCATTCTCAACCATTAATGTTACATCATAAAAATTAAAATGCTTCATATTGATCACATGGTGATACTGAACGGGAGGGAAAGTTAAGTTTAGGAATTGAGTGAAAGTTTAATGATTATTGTCCAGTCTGACTGGCACACTATATTTTGAAAACTGTGCGGGCTTAAAGCGTTACGTTAACATTTATACCTTTATTTGTTATTTCTGAGCAATATGTAGCAAGTAGCTTGCGTTGAATTTGAAGCCATTTGGGATGCGGTCGCTATAATTAAGCAGTCGATCATGCAAGTTTGTGCACCTCTCTGATCACAAACAACCAGTAGGACCCTGCTAACCCATTCGTGAGATTGAGCAATAACAGCAGTAGTAATAATTTTCATGGTCGTTTTAGATGGTCTTATGGTGTCTTGTTGTGGGAAATAGAAACCGCAGGTAAGTTTGCCTAAGCGCCTGTGGCTTCACAGGACATCAGACATATATATAGGCGCTAGACTCTATATAATTTCTTAAACAGAGATTGATTCACTAAACTTGGGTGATGACCATGAGCACTTGAAGTCAGCTACCGTTAGGTGATGCTCAAATACTTTGTTCTTAGATATTTCTTTAAACTACTTTTTTTTCTAGGAGTAAGACCTTATGACACTGAACAAACTTATTATCAGGTTTATGATAAAGTTGTACGTTTGGGTTACAGATTACCACAGCCACAGTATTGTCCTGATGTCATGTAAGTAAACAAAATTCATTTTAAATCATTCAAAATGTTCTATATTGCTTCCTGAATTACGTCTAAGACCAGAACAAACGATGTGAAGATTACGCTTATTAATGAAAAGCTTTTCGATCTTACGTAACATCGTTTCTTAGAGTCATAAAATTGATGAGATCCTTTTCGCCACAAAACACATCGTACACGGCCGTGATGACTCACAGGTGTTTAATTAGTTGTCGATTTTCAGTATGCTCACACAATAATTCCCCTTTTCCTGGTTAGTTCAGCCTATAGAACGTAGTTTTTGACTGAAATATTCAACTGCCAACATGTTTCATTTTCTTTTTTTAGATATAAACTTATGAGAGGATGTTGGAACGAGGATCCAGAAGCTCGTCCAACGTTTGGTAATTTGGCTGAAATTCTTGGAAATCTGTTAAAAGGAATTATTTCTAGTCCGCCATCAAGTCCCACTAGCACTTACGATCAACCAATACGACATATTGTCTAAGACATAAAATAATCATGGTGATCCAAGCCGGCCAATTTTATCGATCTTATTAACCACAAGTTGACCAGGTATTGAATGGATTTCTGTAGGACCACTTTGGGTAGAGTTAATCCTTCCGTATACATGAAAAGAAATGCGGTCAAAACAAATACCTGGAATGTATAGTATGGTCATAATTTTTTACGTCGGTATTTGAGATCAGATAAAGTGATCTTGCGATCTTGGATCACTTGTTTTGTAAAATATATAAAAAAAATTCCACAGTTTTTATGTCATCACAATTTAGATCGATCCATTGAAATTGAAAAGTCATATTAAATTCAAACTATATTTGCACCAAGTGCACCAATCATTTTCGTTGTTAACTGATATTGGCAATTTGTATATGTATTTATTGTATTCATGTAACAGCTGGCTAAGTTAAAGGTAGTGAGAAATCTTTGTCAATCCCAAGTTAAACTCATTTGGTAGACCAAACCACCATGTCTAGCTAGTAGACTATAGACCCTATCGATGATTCTACCGCTATTCCGGAATCCGGATTGGGCGATAAACGTGGTGAGAACGCACAAAATGTATGACGTAATTATCGAAAAGGTCCGCTATATCCATTTCACTGATTTCAGGGTAAAGTAACTTTTTAGTATGTTATAAACAATTGTGTATTACGGATGTTTGAAGGTATCAGGGACACATATTTCTCTGGATCCTCCATATGTTTGTAAATGATAGTATACCACGGAAACTTTGAATAAATTCAAATTTCGTGTTTTTCATATTTCTTGCTTTCATCAATATTCAACGGTTCGCAGAAATAGATTTCTCACTTGTACCGTTTATACACCATGACAAACTTCACAGCTTGGTGAACATGACGAAGCGCCATCCGGACGGATAATTTATCTGATTTCTTCCGAAATAGTTGTTGCGGAACTATTTGAGAAATCGTAACTTTTGTATGCAGTGCAGAGAACAATACGTGAGTTAAACATATTCATGTCATGTCAATTGAATTGATGGCAATTCAATTCAGTTGTCTCTTTCGTTACATTGGACGGCCTTCGCTCAATATGTCAGGAGCCTATACAGTTGGCGTTATGGCAGTTCGGGTTTGGGTTCATATTTCACCGACACAACCTACGCAGCAAGTGTCGTTTTTTACATGTCAGTCCTGCATGGTGTAGCCTTAAAATTGTGTTAGTACGGGAATTATTATTGATGGTTTTAAAGACTTCCGTTTACACACCAGATGCATGTGCTTTCTCAATTTTAATATATACAGTACACCAATAAAGACAAACGTATTTCTATTTTCTACTCAAAAGTCAAGAAAATCTACTAAACTAGTCCCGGCCCCTGGGGACCCAGGCCTGAGCCAGATCCTGGGACGGGTCTGTGTTCTGACTGACAACAAACCATCACTCAGGCGTATATATTGATATTGTGTGTTATTAATGTTGTGAACATTGCTGTTGTCGTGAATTGTTTGTAATATGCATATTCGTTATCAGTTATATGGACGAAATTGAAGAGAAGAGAAGAAAGACCAAACTGCCATCGACACTGATTGTACTTTTACTCTCAATTTCTTCTCAGACTGTTGTCAACAAAGTAAGCCAATGTTTTATATTCAATACTTATTATTATACTCTTGCATATCACATTTGCCTGGCTTACTCAATACTGTAGAATCTGTTTTTTGTCTAAAATTCTGCTCGTATTATCTATATTATTTTAGTATGTCCTCTCAGTGTTAAAGTTCCAATACCCAACAATATTTATCAGGTTTGTTTTCATTTAGTTTGTAATACGGGCTGAAGCCAGGGGTATATGCTAATATGCAGAACTCACACAACTAGTAAAGGTTTTTGACATTTTCTGATTGGCTATTAGTATTTGAGTTTGAATTTTTCTGATTGGCTGTTAGAAATAAATGCTCCTGGACAGGGGAGAGGTACATATGGTTTGACAGAGGTACATTGGTTTGACAATGGCTTTGAAATAAAGTCGAAATATCACCGTACACGTTTGTCTTGTTTATTTAACTCGAATATT
>JAOTOK010085734.1:0-15521 GCA_025770025.1 Virgularia gustaviana | reverse complement strand
GCGCTGGCCAGCACAAGCATGTTCAAGCATGATATCAACAGGCCTGTTCAAGCCTGTGCGTTTTTACGCGTGTATAGAAGCTGATAACAAGCTTGTTGCAAATTGCGTGATCCCCGGCGTGTAGAACGTGTAGAACTCCGTCGCTATGGCGACCGTATTCCGAGGTCGATGAGCCGCATGCGGCCAGGGTGACTAAGTCGATGACGCCAAGGAAAATAGCAGCAACGGTAATTTTAAACCCGGCCCAGAGGAGTGGCCCGGGTAATAATATTCAGGTAAAACTGCGGAAAGAGATGCAGAACTGTCAATAAAAAAACCTGATTGTAATTTAGAAGAAACTATACTTAAGGGGAAAGGCGCGATATTATAATGGATACACTTTAATATTTGGAACTAGAAATTTTGCACACGCGCAAAAAATGATGGCAGGTAATTGCTGCAAGCTGAGGGGTATAAAAGGAGACAGAAGCTATAAGGGTCCTCTGCGCAATTTACTGCGGAAATGTAAGTATTTTGTACAAGAAACAGGCAGATAGGCAGCTAACCTCGGCATGCTGCCACTGTTCTGTATAACTGAACGATTACCGTTACGCTAACTCTAAAGCGTGCTTTCTATACAGAGTCTTTAGCATTTTGTCAAATTTATAAATTTCCTGGACCATAACAGAGAATTCTCATTAGACAATTTCGTCAAATGTATACAGATAAAATGCATGCACACGCACACCTACCCGCGATCTGCCGAAAACGTCTTCCCAGAAGGACATTTACAAGGCGAAGTGTCACACCTCTCATACTTTTCCAGCAAATCAGCAAAATTCCCACCTTCTTCCCAGGCGGCATCTCTGAAACATAGAGACGGGCTTGTAATGGGATAAACAAGGATCGTATAATATATAGTGCTTTACAGGGCATTATCATATTTTTAACGATCCCATGATATCCTATCAAGTGGGAAAGAAATAAGGCAACTGGTACAGTATGTTAATAATTTTCAACTATTCCTGGAAATTCTTAATAATACTTTCTCCCTCCTTTTGGAAATATTTTTTCAATTGACTTTATTTAGGTCCTCAATTTCAACTGTGTATTTCTTTAAATTATCTTTTTAATTCGACGAAACCTTTGTGTGTCGTTATTTAAGTAGTGGTTCGGTACTTCTGCGCCACGTGTACAACCCCGCCTTCGTAAATGTAGACCATCAATCAAAATTTACCAACGTCCCATATTCATGGTTGCAGCTTTCCTTGTACGAATCGGTAGAGTATGGGGCAACACCCCGTCACAACAGCTGCCGTATGAAGGACATTACTCCCAGCAAATTATGAAGCATCATGAAAAACCAAAAAGATAAGATTAGAGTGAACAAAATTTATACCTGTCTGGGATGTAGATTCCCATCACTCTCATTTCATTTCGGAATTTTTCGGCATCATTGCAGACGGCACATCGGAAGAAATAGCCACTCGTCATTGCTTGTTCCTACAAGTACAATTATAGTAACATATACTGGATTGAGTCTTTTTCTAGTTTTTGTAACACTTGTTTTTCATTATAGTTTTGGAAAACTGAATTTCCCCCACAATTCACAAATTGAATTAAAATTCATGCTACCACGATTATATACAATATAAAACATACAAAATGGACACAATCAGCAAGCTAACAATTTTTTTCCAAGATCGCTGACGCTACAAAATAAATGTACCTATGTTGCCAATTGTAATACAGCTAAATAATCAGCTAGATACAGCTAGATTCTTCGTGTAACTTATCTTAATGTATCGTATCTTAATGTATAAAATGAGGCGGTAACGTGTCAATTTTAAGTTTGATGCCTTTGATGAGTCAACATCCAACACAAACAAAACATCAAAGCCCAATGAAACCGCCCAACTTTTCATTTGCACTGTAGGTGTCCTGGTCTTTGCACAAAGTTTATTCAATTAATTTGAAACTACCTGAATACATGTTTTATGGAACCAGGTATCTCTACAACAGGGTGCTTTCAACACGTCCTCGGAGACACAACACTGTACTTCATCAAGACAAATAACGCATTCTGCTTTTTTCTTCTGTGCAGATGAAGACATGGTAAGCTTTTGATGGGGACGATGGTCAATGCAGAACGCTCTACAAATATACCACGCTATGTTACAAACATTTAGCATTTTGATAAATTGAATATGTAAGGCAAAAAATATGGAAGGCAACTTAGCCTGTTTAGTCAGATAGTCTTCAAATAGTTTTATTATTCCAGGCATCCCAAAAACATGCACTACTTGAAAAAATGCGCCAGTTAACTTTATTAGATATTGGCACGTAACTTGTGGTCTTTCGTGCATTATTGACTGTGCTTATCTTCAAATTATCTCTAATAATATTATGTTTTTGAATAGCTACTTTTCCTCCGGTTTCTTGAGGGTATCCAACAGTGCCCTTATTTTCCATGGAAGACCAAATGGGTCAATGGTACTCTATTATACACTAGACTATTTTACTCAAGTGTACCTGAACTCTCCAAAAAACTGGAACAAATACTTTTTCGCAAGCGCACAAGGATAGTGGAAGGATTTCTTACAAGCTGTATTACAACAGCCTGCTGATGCTCCAACACTGTGGCAAATGTGACAGCGCTGTAAATAACAACATAATGAAATAAACTCTTATTCGCTCATATTGGAATTTCTTATAATTGTAGATATTAAACTATATTATTAAATAACAAAATAAGTGTTGTAAAATAAGGCACATTGACATTCACCATTCGTCTAGCTCTTTTATACTCAGCAAGGACATCGTTCTCAAGGAAACCTTCAAAGCCCTCTTCATCTCTACCATTTTGTGGTAAGTTGGCTGAAAAAAACTGGTGAAAAAAAAAGTAAAAATATATACTATCTATTTTACTGCAATGCCTCTTTTATGGCAATGTGCAGCGACCTCTCTCACTAACTAACTAATTCTCGCAAAATTTAAAATACAGGTTGCATCGTATATTCTTGTATTTAGTTCTTACCATACAATACTGATGGACAGCAAATTGTAGACTAGTAGAAACAAACCATTTTCCAAGTCTCTTTTCATTAGGTGGTTGCTGACAAAAGCAGCAAACACTGATATTTGGCAAATCTAAAAAAGAAAACCAGCACATATTCCAGTCAGTACAGGATTTTTACTAGACTTTATATATGGAAGAAAATATTTGCTCAGAAAACATATTTTTAAACGTTTTATGTGTGTGCCCATGTCTTATGCATCATGGCTACATGCCATGAATTATGATAGTGGACATACAGTATGCTATGCTTTGGCCATTTTGGAGTAGAAGAAGTAAAATTTACTACTACAGTACAATATTAGTATAGGAAATTACACAGTTCAAGGAGAATTAATGAAAGATTGCACTCTTGTTTGGCAAAATAATTAATAATATATAATAATAATAATAATAATAATAATAATGCCAGACACATTCACTCATCAACTGGCGAGCACCAGGTGCTAAAGAGCTACTGACTACCATTTTAGGTAACTCTTTTGCAACTGTAAACAGTCTTTAGTATTTTACTGTGTCTACACGCCAGGCGATTTTACTTGGTAATTGGGGAAGGCCAGGTGCAAAAGAGAAAATGCCACCTTACCATGATGCCACTTATACTCGTTTTTATAAATATGTTTATTATACAATGCAGGGTGTTTGTTTGGGATTGTCAGTTAGTGTGCAGGTAAGGACTTTGGACAGAAAATGGTATTTAATTATTATGAGGCATGCGAGGGGTGTATTATTACATATAAATTCAGTTCAAACTGGATCAATCAACAGTCTATTCCAAGTTTTATCCGCAACCTCTCTCCTGTTGAGGAACCTTGCTTATTTTGACCAAATACCTCTGGAATGTCCACTTTCCCACTATGGGATTTTTCACTTTATTTTGACCCTCCTCCTTGGAATTTCCGCTTTATTTTGACCCTCTCCTCCCCTGGAATTTCCATGGAAGATTGCACTCTCCCCTGGAACTTCCACCGGAGGAGTGGCCAGTTCCTAGGAATTTCCATCTTTCAGAAACGTCCCTCCCCCATGGAATTTCCAGGTTCCTCAACAAGGCTGTGCCAATAAAAGTTGGAATAGCCCATTATCAGTTGTCGGCGTCAGCCGCATGATTTGATGATCATGATTTGTTGATGTGATGTTGAATCATTATAAAATCAATAAAGAGTTCAACATGAAAAACTTGTATCACATAGTATACAGGTTTATTTAAGAAAGAATAAGACCCTTGAATTATTGTGTACAGTCAACATCCATTTAAATGTTAAATCCCCACATTCGAAATATCAATATGCCATAATAATAGTTAAATGGCAATCATTGATTGCGATATCGAACTATCGAAGAAATGAAAATGTTCCATCCCTCGAGTTGAAATAAACGCTTACCTAATTTCTTCACCTTTCTGCTCATTTCTTAAAAATTCTTCTTCGTTGCCAATTACAGACAACAGAACAAAAAGTCAGATAAATAGAAACGAAAATGAGACCATATCTTGCGGTGATCTCTCGTTTTGCTTGGTTTGAAAATAGAAATTTAAATTATTTACCAACCGTTAAAGGACCACGTACGCATGGTCAGTTCGACGCTAACCGCCTACCACAAGCACTTATGGCGCATAAACTAGTTGCGTATTGCGTAATCGAATGGAACCATATAAAATGGAGCTCCCTGCAACGCGTACCTTTGATATGGTTCATTGTGTATCACATTTGTTTATACCATGCCTCTTTTTGCACCAGCTGATTGCTCACAGTTGATGCGGCATTGAATTTTTGCATAGTATTTGAATATATGGTGCTTTGCAATTCACGGGCGAACAGGTCAGTAAGTCATCGCATATAATACTATCATATAATCATAATGTAATAATTATTATAGTAGTAGAGATAAAATGTAATTTGTTAATTATCATACATATTATTTAAAATAAAAGAGAAACCCATAGAATAGAGTATTATTAGTACATGGAATAGAGCTCATTTAATTGTAGTAAACAAAAAAGTTTATATATATGAATATAATTGCAATGAGTCATACTTCCTTTTAGTTTAGTTGCAAATTGCGCGTCTTGTCTGCTCTGCTACTCTGTACTGATTTAATGCCATTTGTACAGTGGTACTAAAGCATTCATGGATCGATGGATTTACATTCTTCTTGACTACGAGTCGACATGAGAAGGCTAGTAAGGATGTCGTGAGGTTTTTAATTACCGCAATATTTATAATGACTGACTGTAAATTAACCGCGGTTGACTTAAAGTCATTTTATACTATTTTACGGACACCCTATTGCTAGGTAATGATTATTCCTAAAAATAAAGAAAGGAGACTGGTTGTTATGCTGGTAAATAGTTTACCAGTAAGTATATATAAAACCCTCATCATATCGTCTTCGTGTTCTGTGCTACAGAACAGCCTGTGATAGTTGCCAGCAAGCTGTACAAACTTCCGGTCACGCTAGAGCTTGGTTCAGACATTCTTTTATTAATTTGAGACCCTACCCATGTTTATAAATAAATTGAACGTGGGATATAAATAACAAATGATAGTAACGTTACAAAACAAGCGACACTCTAAACGTTTATTATGAAAAACAACGGTGTCCTACACGTTTCCCCGACTATACAGCTTTTAGTCATCAATGCTGATCCCTAACAACTGCAATTAGCTTGCAGTTCAGTACATCGAACTTATTTTAAAAGCCTAGCTTTTGGAAAATTTGAGTCTTTTCCCTTAGCGCCATAGCTGTGAAGTGACACAATCTGATCTCTGTACAACCTCAGGAGTACAGTGCATGGAAACATGGGCAGCTTCTCCCCGCTTCTGTATGATGTTGCCATGAGGGGCTGATGTTTATACAACGACAATATCGGCGTGCGTTTTGCATATCACCCTTTTAATTATTTGGTTATTTTTCTTCTGAGCTATGTTTAATTAGATTCTGGCGTGAAAGTGTGGATGCAAAATATCTTCATCCCCGTGCCTATTTCATACTGCACTAGTCCGTCCCAATGAAATCTATACAGAAGAACTATAGTACACTGGTCGTCAAGTGTTCGCCAGATGTCACGCAAAACTGCCGCTTTAGCCTAGGAGACGCCCTAAACCGAATCCGAAGGCGCAAATATCGTTATACAATGCGATCCGGCCCGAAGGCAGCCGTATAAATCCGAGTCGATAATACAATTTTAGATCCGGATCCATTCATTTACCAGAATTATACGTACACCTCGTGTCTAAGGTATTGTTCGGGCTGCTATCACAGAATACTGTCAATACTCACTAATCAAAAGGTCATCTTCATTGTATTTCTTGTAAGCGTCATACGATCATTAATTCGCCACTTTAGAACAGGATGGAGAAGCAACTTCACCCCCCATGAAAAATTTACTTGATACCGGGTCAATAGTGGACGTTAGCCTTAGTTGTAAATAATAAAATTACCAACTTTGATAGTCTCGTTCGAAGATGTACGGTCATGATTTGCCCGTAAATGTTTCAACGGGGGGTGATTGTTTCTCATCTGGCTAATTAATGGGTATAACGCTTACGAGTAATAGAATGAAGATGACCTTCTGATTAGGTAGTATTCTGTGCATATTATTATTATATGTGTGTTCGTTTTAATAATCGTATTACTCTTATTATACTTTTGTACTTTGGATATTGTTCGGCTTTTAAAAGCTAAAAAAAGTCCCAGCTACGCAGGTAATACTTTTTTCAAGCACTTACTACCGTCGAATTTCTGGAGGGCTTGAATAGACCGCGACCCATTTTTCCCTTTTCAGGCAAGAACCTTGTCGACCAAAAACAGTTCACCTTTTCAAATGACATAGGACCCCTATAGCAGACCCCAAATACACTTGCTCCGGCTGCACATGGATTGTGTACTTACTTGCTTTTTACTGTGTGAGACTTGATACGCAGAGCTTTTTATCAGCAGTCACAGAAAAGAAAAGATGGAATGAGATATGTCGTGATACGTCGAGCGCTTGACGGCCATAAAATGCCATTGCTGAAGATCTTTGGCCATGACTTGAGTAAATACACATATGATTATTTCTTTATTTCTAAGTCAATAACTAAATGCGCTATAATGTAACAACAATTTTTTGATGAATTGATTTGGTGATTCTCTCGATTATAATTATCGATTTAATTAAATCGCGCAAGGGATCTTGGGCATGCCGCACTATGTAACTGACGATATCTCGTAAATGAACGGAGCTTTCAGTTCGTAAACTAACAGATGCGCAATCCTCTGATCCAGATCGTCTGAACCGAAAAGTGTAATAATTTCGAGCAATAATTGTTGTTTAACTGAATCCAAACCGTGTTTATTTGTTTATTATTTAGATCAATATAACGTCGTCGCCATGGATTGCATATGACTGAAGAATGACCATGAAAAATGTCTTGCATGTTTTCGTTGTATTTACTGTATGGAATCAATATATACTAGTTGATGGTCGTGATGCTTTGCGGTCAGGAGTTAGTTTCTTGCCTCCCCCAAAAACTCGTGCGTTGGACATTAAACTTGACAACGCTACGGGATATATCAAGGGGGATGTGATTATCGGAGGTCTGTTTTCTGTACGACGTGGGGATCAATGTGACATGTGGACAAATATCATGAACATCAGACGTGTGGAAGCAATGTTGTTCGCCATTAACAAGGTAGTTCTGCAAAACATTTGGCGCAAGAGTTCTTCCCGAGCCAGCAAAATCGTCTGGCATGCAGGTCTCCTGTAGTCTTTTTACCATGGCCAAGCTCGCGCGAACTCATTTTTATTCGGGACTCGCGTGCAAACTTGATGCATGTGAATATAGACCTTAATCTGTAATCTGGGGATGAGATGGGCATTTTTCGGATTCGGTTTACATTCGCGGGTGACACGCGGTCTTACTTTAAGCCACGATCATGATTTGGAACATTAAGTACTGCTGTCGTTCTTAAAAGTGTTTGTGCGATGAAATAATGGCGAAGAAGGCTCTTAATGGTTTGTCACGATTTTGATAATACTGTTTACATGGGACGATATAAAATTTTTAAAATATGTTTGTTACTGTGTGCAAAATGTTTCCGGTAATTAAAGATGATTGTCTTTTTTAATTAATTAGCGGTTCGGCATGAAGAAGTTTGGTACAAAAAGGAATCACCTAACTCTCTTTTCTGATAAACGTATAAATGGTAATTGGTGGTCATACGGGGGCTGCAAGCAGGCAAGCGGCCATATTGAAATATCTGTTGCCATAGCAACAGTTAGCATTTCTCATTTTCAGCATTCGTGATTATGCGCAAAAAATAAAAGGACTGCTTTAATTTTTCAGCCGAGTTTAATGTTGGAAAAAACAAACAATGTCAATAAGGAATTTTTTCCCGAAAGCGTATCATTTGGGGATGAGTTGAGGATTTTTCAAAAAGGAATCATCTGGCCGAAACCCATTGATTCGAGAATTATGGAAACACACACTTAATGTAATTAGTCATGTGAACGTGCGCCCTGTATGTTTGTGCAACTCGTCGTAAGTTGACTGCTCACTCCCAATCGTTTATTCCTTTTTCCAGATCAACGCGGACACGACGTTTCTTCCAAATATTCGTCTCGGTACTGAGATACGCGATGATTGTTTTTCCGGAACGGTCGCACTCGAGCAGAGCCTAAACTTTGTTTTGAACGCATTTGGCCAAAGTGGAAACATCTGCAGCTTGCAAGGTGAGAGAACGGCGCCAGTGGTTGGCGTTGTGGGTACTGGGTCGAGCGGCACTTCGATACCAGTGGCCAGCTTCCTTCGTCTTTTCCGTTTGCCCCAAGTTAGTTACGCGGCGACCAGCCCGGACTTGAGCAATCGCGATGACTATGAGTACTTCATGAGAGTCGTACCATCAGACCTGTATCAAGTTCAAGCAATCCTTGACGTTATCGCCGTCCTGAAATGGACAGCGGTCTTCCTTGTCACTTCCGAGGGAAATTATGGACAGCGAATAAAGGAAGAGTTCATAAAGAAAGCAAACAAAGATAAGACTCCGTGTGTAATAGATATGATCGAACTAGGTAGAAATTTCCTCGAATCAAACGATACGGTACTGCAATTCGTCCGAAACATGAACAAGTCATCAGCTCGGGGGGTTATCCTCCTCACTGAGTCCTTCCATACAAAATACATTCTTGAAACCGTTCGCAACAGTAACATCTCTGATGACCGTTTTCTTTGGTTGGGAACAGACACTTGGGGTACTGGGCAGGATCTGGATGGCGTGGAAGCTATCGCAAAGGGAGCAATCACAATCGCACTGCATGTCCCGGTGCAGACTCGACCCATTGTCCGAGAATTTGACCAGTACTTCGATCAGCTAAGGCCCGATAATAACTCAATAAATCCTTGGTTTAACTACCTTTGGGAGAGTGTTTTCCAGTGTTTTTTGCCAGGGAACAAGGAAAACACAAACTACACAAAGCAGTGCCAAGGAAACGAGACGTACAGTGGTAACTGGACGGACGACAAAGTACCCTATGTGCTTGATGCCGTCTACGCGTTAGCGCACAGCCTCGATTTTATGCTCCGCGACACATGCCCAGGGGTTGGAAACTGGAGTGAGTGCGTATCGAAACTTGCACAGGAAAACATGGCACGAAAACCAGACTTGTTGGATTATCTACCCAAGGTGCGTTCATAGAATAGTATTATTGCATTAATAATTAGTATTATTATTAATAGTATTAAAAATATTTTTCCAATTTTTGTGATACCACCTAATGAATTGTCTCGCACGCCTGCGTAGTTTGTCGTCAAATGGGTTGTGTTTCTACGACGATTATAGGAAGGACGTTTGCGCAGGTTCTTTTGCGGCTAGAGGCTGTACGACTCGAGTTCTAAGTTTCACAGTATACTATATACAAACTATACACAAAAGAGTTTTTGTGTGAAGCACGTGTGATATGTAAAATATCTCTTTATCTAGTCATGCAATCGTGGTACTTTATTTTCATTAGCTCATTACATTCCATGTACACCAATTACTATAGTTATAAGCATTTATTACCGTATATGTATACTGAAATGATCGTTAATTCTGTATGGTCCAATTAGTCCTTTTTGTATAATGTCGCATTATATAGATTTTGCAGAGGTCGAAATTTTGTTTGGCACTGGAATTATCGGGATCAAAGTGCAGAACAAGTACTTGCCACATAATAATATGTATATTATTTTCTATAGGTTAACTTTTCGGGCGCCTCGGGTAAGGTTGGATTTGACGCAAACGGCAGTAATGTTGCCCGGTATGATATCATGTGGTATACAGGCAATGAATACAAGAGGCTAGCTACATGGAAAAGAGACAAAAAGCTCGACTTATCACAGCTTTATCGGGAAGTAAGCAATCTGGACTCGTTAGAATCATCTTGTACACAGCTCTGCTCGCTCGGGGAACAACGCGTGTACTTGAAATCCCATTCCAGGGGCAGATGTTGTTGGACTTGTCAAGAATGCTCGAAAGACCAATACGTCGATTTACAGCACCAGTGTCAATCGTGTGGCGAAGGAAACCGGACAAATCAGAACAGAACTGGTTGTGTGCCGCTTCCGTCCGGGCGACCCGCGCGTTATGTGGTTATAATCCTCACTGTCTGGGCCACACTTGGGCTGCTAGTTACAGCTTTTGTCGCTTATACCATGTACAAGTTCTATTCAACGCCTATCATTATGGCGACTGGCCGGGAACTGATGCTCATTTTACTCGCTGGCATTGCGTTTTGCCTTTCGCTTGGTTTTACGCTACTCGGATCAGTGACTATGCAAATGTGCGGCTTTCAGAGGTTCAGCTCTGGACTATTCCTTTCTGTGTGTTATTCAGCGATCTTAGTTAAAACCAACCGTATTGCGCGAATATTTCGCGGCAGCCACCGGCCAGCGTTTATAACGCCTGGACCCCAGATTCTCATAACGTCATTGCTAGTGTCTGTCCAAATCGGCATTTGCTTAGCAGTGTCCATCTTTGGCGGTATGTCGGAGGCGACCATCTACCACGACGAGGACTACACGTACACGATTTGCCGCACCTCAGGCGTGGAGTATATCATGTCGCTCAGTTATAACGTACTGCTGCTTCTTCTGTGTACATTCTACGCTTTTCTGACTCGAAAGCTACCAGCAAACTTCAACGAAGCTAAGAAAATTGGAATCACCATGTACGCGACATGCGTACTATGGGTCTGTTTTTTACCCCTGTTCTACGGAGCGTTACCGATATATCGAACTGCGGTACTTCTGCTTAATTCTTGCTTTAATGCAACCGTGCTACTCATTGGGATGTTCGGAAACATGGTCTACGTTGTGTGGCTCCGACCGGAGAAAAATACAAGGCAAGCATCGAATCCCCGGGGTCGTGCCAGCTCCTCCTACTCCATCCATTCGATTCCTTCATTCTCCATGGAAAACCTGAATGGACTTAATGGTAAGGATATGGACGACGCCTTTTTTTGAAATCACTTGAAAGGGCCGTGAAAGTTATTTTTCTGGGGTCGTTTCGACAGCTCTACACAGCAGGTTTGATGTGTCAACATAAAAGCCAATATTGTAGACAAAATATTAACTCTACTCATGATTATATTGTTTGAACAATATATTGCGAATTTTTTTTTCGACTAAGTACGGCAGCCGTTTCCAATGGCAATAATGACTTTTCAATATGGCCGCCAATTGCATTAAATTGCGGGGGTTTTTGAAACACTTTTGGTGAAATTTCTTTATTTTTCACTGAACGTTCTGTTAAAATTTATCAATACTTTTTTTAATAATTGCGTGAAACCTTCAATTTTTCTGGGGGTTACATTGAAATTGTGCAGGGGTGCGGCCCCTGTTCCCCAATTAAATTAATTAAATCGTTTCAAATCTTTTTTAAAAAAAACATGTAGTAATCCAAGCTTCGATCGGTTTAGAATGCCTTTACGTAACAATAGTTTCATCACTACTCAAATTATTTGAATTTGTTACTAAGAGGATTTTATTTTTATATATCTATGTTTTATTGATCACTTGTGCATATTGATTCAAAATTGGATTTGGACGTTATAATTTGCTGAAAAAACTTATTAGTTAGTTTATGTGATTTAATCGATTAGATAATTGTTGCAGTAATTTTAATGAAATGTGGTATAATTAATGAAAGTTTATTTTTATTATGTTTTATTGATCACAATTATGTATATTGATTCAAAGTGGATTTAGAAGTTATAATTTGCTGAAAAAACTTATTAATTAGGTTTGTGTGATTAATCGATTTGATAATTTTTGTAATTTTAATGAAATGTGGAATAGTTAATGAAAGTCAATTTTTATTATGAACTAAATGAATTAGCTATCAATTAAATGATGATCTGTTTACTGTATTTGATTTTCTGTGTATTTGATTGAATTATTAATCACTTATTGAAAACTTGATTATTTGCTTTTTTTGTAGACTGGTTACTAATTGAATGATTGAACTGATAGTCTTGATTGACTTGATCATTTTATATGTTTAAATGTGATTTTTCCATACTAATATATCAAATGATTAAATATGATTATTGGTTTGATTATGGCATATTTGCTTTTTGTGGACTAGTTACTAATTGAATAATTGACATAATTATTGGCTTCACTATTGTATATTTGCTTTTTGTAGGCAAGTTACTATTGATTGATCAGTTGGTTCATGTGATTATTGGTTTGATTATTGCATATTTGTTATTTTGTACACTAGTTACTAATTGAATGGTTGGCATGAGTAATTGGCTTGACTATTATTGCATAATATTTGCTTTTTGTAGTCAAGTTACTAAATATTTATAGCCTGGTGGAGTCCCAGACTCTGGGACTGCACGCAGGCAAACTAAATATTGGAGATGAAGAAATGTATTTCATACCTTTACGCAGCCCTAGCGGTCGCTGTTTCGTGGACTTCATTGTGTTCTAGCGACAAAAAGGTCTTCAAAACGTGGATTTCTTTGGCTGTTTTGACAGTAGTGTCCGCTATCTTGGACTTTTTATGAGTGACAGCCTGAGCCAGCCAGCTATACACTAGCCCTCTGGCACGTGCAGTGAACTAGCTTAGGGAGGTGATATATTGGGCAATAATCACAGTATATATATGGTTTCAAGTAATTTTATTCATTGCCAAAAATGTAAATTCATGTGTTTTGATCAAATACCTGATATTCCGAAAGCCGGACGATGTATGGGAAACTGTCGGTCAGTTATATTTAAAATCAATTAACCAATCATATGACGCTAGTCCCTTAAACTAAAAATAATTTATGCAAATTGCATGGCGTTTGTGGTACCTATACTTTAAATACGTAGAATTTTATTAGCTGCCACAACACTGGGATAATGGGATTGTTTTGCTAATCAAATCTGTGCGTGTATTCTTTTGTAGTTTTGTTTGTGTTGTGGGGAAGTATAATAATTTAATTTGGATGTATCCTGTATTTCAGGTTCTCATGCAACAATGCGTCGTTTCTCGTCGAAAGCAACCCTGGAGAGTTTCACTGGTGTTTTGTGAACTGAAAAAGAATTACTTGATGTAAATTAAGTTTTATTAATGCCATATTGCGGATTTTAGCTTGCTGATGGACTGAGAATTTCAAGCCGGTTGTTGGCTTCTGGTTGATCAAAAAACTGATGCTACAAGCAATGTGATTGGCCAATCACATTTGCGTATAACATCGCGTTTCCCGCAAATACGTCATTTTTAAAAGGGTCTATTATGTGCATTGAATTTATAAAGTAGAGGAAAGTCATCTAATCTTCTATTAGTGGAGATCGATTAAGATCAGAGTCGGCCTTATACGTGTAAAAATCAACCATATTAATATTATAATATTATACAGAATTAAATGATAAAATCTTACTATGGGAGCTATATATAAATCGTGGGACAAGCGAATAGTCCGAATATAGTAAGCAGTATTGGTAATATGTAGCAATGAAGAAAAGTTGTTTGATGTCGTTTCTGATTATTGAGAACGCTCAGAACCATGCTGGTCATGGCGTGGAAGAAAACGGACGATGACAGTGTAGCAATTGCCAATAGGCAAACTGCTTGCACCAATTACTTGATACCAATCTCTTTAAGAAACTTATAAATAGTTACTAAAACAACTTATTATCTATATGTCTATGTTACCACTAGACTAGCGTTACTGCGTTAGCATTCTAATTTTGACTTCAAAATCGAACAATTTTATAGAAGGTCCTAATGATGTCATAATCTGAAAATGGGCGATTTCTTCTTATGGTACACATTTATCACTTATGACTGGGGGTATTTTTCATTATTCAACTGACAAGATGACCAACTTTTTCACGGGTTAAATGAAGGAAACCCTTAGCCGTCTGGCGATGAGTGCAACAAAAATAATTTTCTAGGCATCTCTTTTGGGCACATGTTACGACTATTGTTACGACCTAAGTGCAGTCTCCGCTACAGGCGTTTTATTTTGTCTGATAACGAGGTCAGTTGATTTCAAGTGGTTTCAGGTTTCTAGCCTTTTTTGCAAATTCTAGGGCATTTTTTGGGAAATATAATATCTAGCATTTGTAGGAATTTAAATCTATTACGCTTGGTAACCTGTGTCCGCCATGGCTAACTCTAACCAGTGAACAATGAACTCTATCTAGCCTTATATTACTTGGCGGGAAAAAGAAATTTCAAGATGGCCGAGACAAAAAGTGTAAGTTGATTTTATTCAGTCAATAATTATCTGTTTTAGTCGGCTAAATATCTTAACTTTTGCGTGTTGCTGCTATTAAATGTAATGTAAATTTAATATTTAAAATCTCGGAAAACTTCAAAACTTTTATAATAATAATTTATAGTTTTAGTTTTATATATAATATTTAGAAAAAAGACAAGTCTATTCACTATTGTTACCAACTTCAAATGAATCATTATACTATTACAAATGCGTTCTTACGGAGATTTTGTTTTGTTTTCCCCTAGGATGCGACAAATACTGTTGCCCAAAGCCGTGACTGCGTTTGCGTTTCAGGCAAGGGTTTGGAAAATTTAGTCAAAGATGTAATCAAAATGAAGCAATCGTTCGCGAAAGTGAGTAGACTAGAGGATATACTGAGGCAAGCTGTATACTTATCATGAATGTATTCAGTAAATGCAGCACAGCACAAAGCGCAATAGTGCACACAATGACACCTGCTCTCAAAAGTCAAATAATGTCATTTTATTCCAACTAAATTGATGTATTTATTTATATATAAGTTGATGTATAAATTTTATTATTTATTGTTTTATGTAGTTTTTTTATGTAATTCTAATAAATTACACAAATTTATTGATATATTTTTAAGTTGTTTGTGATATTGGATTTTTGCTTTGCCTTTGCTCCCCACCCTTACCCCGCCCTGCCTCTACAGTGGCCTAGCCAGCTAGATAATTGGTGGGGGGGCATGTAATCATATATACG